>BEXV01000250.1:14832-34646 GCA_003118195.1 Hemicentrotus pulcherrimus | reverse complement strand
CCCCCCCCCCCCCCCTCATGTAGGAGCTGATCGCGCCTTTGGACATCACCCATGCTGATGTTGTCAATGTGGAGGGAGAGAAGATGGAAATACAGGAGAGGGGAGTCTTTGATGTATCCAAGAGGGGTGGCACTCCTTCACAACCTGTTATTGGAACATCGGTGTCCTTCCTGTCTATGTGGGCACCGCAGGAAGAGAGGCAGAAAGACGTAAGTGGCTTGTGTGTGTGTGTGTGTTGAGAGGCAGAAAATTATAAATGGTTCAGAAACATAAAGATGTAAGAATCTTGTATTTTGAGAGATAATTTGCACTTTCAAAATGTGTCTGAGGAGTAGCACTCCTCGACACACTGTCATTGGACGGTCAGTGTCTTTCTTTTGCTTGTGGGCTCCTCTGAAAAAGAGGCAGAAAGATGTAAGTAATCTGTGTGTTGAGAGGTTTAAAGGTGCTATTAGCCAGTGACCTGTGAGTTGAGAGACAAAAAAAGATGTAACTGACTCTTGGTCAAAAGGCAGTAAGCTGTGAGTGATATTCATGTGGAGAGACATAAAAGACGAAAGTAGAGGGACAAATGTAAGTGACTTGGGTGTCAAGAGGAATGAAAATTGATGAGGTATATGTGATACTTGTATTTATAGAGAATGAAAGATGTATTGTTGACAGTCATAAGGTCATTGATGACAGATATAGAGACAAAATTTACTTCTCTGTGAAGAGACGCTCCGTTGTGAGTATGTTTACAGGCTAATTATTTAGTTGGATGTTGAGAGAAAGTAAGACATCAGATACTTGCTGGTCAAGATCAAAGCATAGAGAAGTTATTATCATTTGTTTTGCGAGGAACACTTGATACACAAATGTAAGTGATTTGTGTGAGGAGAGACATAAAGATGTAAATGTATTTGTTTTGAGTTGTTCAGTGAGGCACAGAAGCAAGAGGAAGTGACTTGTATGCATTAGGAGGACATGACATTAACAGCAATTATAATAATGTCTTGTTTTTATATATACAGGAAAGTTCCGAGCCCACAAATCGTAAGCTGCGAGAGAGCATCCATCATTTCTGCAACGTTCCATCAGACATAACCCTGACTCGTAACCTTCAACTACTTAGCCGCTCACACCATACGCCTAGCAAGTACAAAGCTACTCAACCCCTTATGGTAAGTCTAACCCGTTTCTTATTCTCTTTTTAAAAGACGCTTTCTTCACACCTATTTTCCAAATTGTTTTTTCCTCTTTTCTTTTCAGAACTTCAAACTCTTTAAAAATGGTTACTTGCACTGGCATTCGAGGGAACTGACAGTAATAACAAGAAATGTTTCCAACAACAAACTAAGTGCTTTTCAATAATGATAAACACACAAACATGCATCTACAATGTACATAGTTTATTTGTTTATTCCTATATGCCATTCTTGTGTTTGTTGCAGGCCATGGACATGGACAGCGGTACCAACACCCCTTCCCTGGAGGAGAGACAAAAGCTGATGTCAGCTGCAGCAAGACGCATCCTCCGAGAGGCAGAAACCATGGTAACGGTGGAGATGGGCATGTCACAGTCAGGAGGAAGTGACAAAGATGGAGAAAGGATGGAAAATGGAAACAGCTTAGAGACGTGGGAGAAAAGAGCTATGCAACTGGTTAGATATTCTATTCTGAATTCATTTCTTTCATTGAATCTAAATAGTATGCATTATTACAAATTTTGTTCTGCCACTTGTGTGTTCTGTTTTAATATTGTATTCTGTAGCTCATTTGATAGCTTTGAATTAAAAGAATTACTTGTTTTCCTTTAAAAGAGGGAGACAATTTATATACACCTTCTTTTGTACAATTGATTATACCAGAAGAGACTGGAGGTTTCAGTTAGTAATAAATAGCATTACTTTGATAACGTTCACAGTTGATTCCAAATACTTAATAAATGATAATAGTAGTGATGATGATGATGATAACTCATCTGTTGTATCTGTAATTCATAGTTTGACGAAGAAGCCCTGACCATCGTAGGCCAGCCAGCACCCATCAGGCAGGACATCTCCCGACTCTACTGGACTCCAGCCCCGCCCAAGATGAACTTTGAACCCACCCACATCAAGAACGTTCTCTACCCTCAATTTGAAGGTCTGGGACTAAGCCAGGACATCGAGAGGCTGACCTCACTCCCAGACACAGAAGGAGATGAAGGAGACCTGGAGGCTATGTCTGCATGGGATGAGGCAGATTATGAAGAGAGGTTGTTGCAAGAAAGGTAAGGCTAAGGTGTCATTGTGCGCATCACAAAAGGATGCAAATGAATTTGGGAACCATTCAGCAAATTAACTAGCATGTTCACTGGTTAACGAGAGTATTTCATTGAAGTATTTTTATCGCATTACTTAACTATTGTGCCACATATACCCTAGTCACAAACTATTTCTTATGTGCTCTGATTTCTTAAAATTCCCAGGATTCTTGGACGCAACTATAAATCCAGTGAAGACCTCACCGTGCTTGGCAGGGCTAAGTACACCAGGAAAATGAATGGGAAGCCACCACCCTTCATGCGCCCATCCTCTGGAGGTTCATTGCCTGCCATGGTAACACCAGACAGCGATGGACTACCCCAGGTGATGAGGCAAGAATCGTTGGTTGGTGGACGCGTACCCTCTGCCGCCAGTGAAAGCAAGTTTTCCGTCCAGAGCAGAGCAAGTTCTAAGCTGTCCGACATCATTCCACCACCACAGCGCAAACTCAGGTATGAAATCCCTATACCAAGGTGTGAAGATAATCTCATCATAATTTGATTTACAATTCAGTGAACGTGGTTGAGGAGATGGTTATAAGATCAATATCAGTCAAAAGATACCATGGCTGCCCCCTAATTTTAAATGCTCAAGTGCACAGGAAGGGTTCAAAACTATTGCAACAAAGCTGTTCTGTTGGCAACATTTGAGATACCCCTGTCCTCCTATCGTTGTACCTCAAATTTCTGTCTGATATTTAGAAGGACCAACTCTGCTCCAAAGTGAGAGATGGATGACTGCTCCCTCTTGTTATTGGACAATTTTTAGCTACCATCGATCCATTTAAAGTGATTGGGTAACTTTGTCTAAGATTCTGAAACAAAATCCTGGATTTAGTCATGCTGCAATGCTAGTTATAAACCTTTAATTCAGTCAGGAACCCTATGACTTTTACAAGCAGATCGCCTTTTGATTATCAATATATCTATGATTGGAAATCGAAATCAAATTTTCATGTTTTCTTGATCCTTTTGAAGCGCAATTTTTTAAGGGCTTCAATATTACACCATATCACGGACACTGATAACACATAAGGCCGTGCATCTCAGATTTAACATTGTTAAACGTTGCCTTTAAAACCTCTTGACCTTTATAGGAGGACCAACTCTGCCCCTGAGCTAGAGGGGGATGACTTCCCCTTCCTAGTGCCATCAGATTTCCACTCGGTGATGGAGGATGTCAACAAGCAGAGACAGTATCTAGCTGACCTTAGAGATAGAAAGGAGTTTGACGATGACAACGAGATGATGGAGGAAGAGCTCAACAGAGATGAGGTATGCACTTTTGTAATATTGGTCTCTTGTGTAGTACAGTGAAACCTGTCTATAAAGACCACTCAATGGAGACAGGAAAAGTGGTCCTTACAAACAGGTGGTCTTTATGTACAGGTTCCTTTAATACATGTTTCGACGAGAAACCATTTTCAAGGGAAACAAAAAATGTGGTCATTGTAGACGGTGCGATACAGCTTATTGCTGCAAATCATGTTTAATAAACCATTTTTTTTTTATTGAATTGAAATGCAACTGAGTGGGAGGTTTGAGCAGAACACTCTTGTTATTTTATTTGTCATATACTTTATAATCCATGGCACTCCATCGGCTGAGTATTATCTGATCTAATGTCTCTTTATTTGAATGTGTATAGCTTGATCTAGCAGCTGGACCTGATCTAACATCAACCAGCCCAAAGGAGGAAGGAAAGAAACAAAGTAGGTCTACTAACAATTCTATTTTCAGAACAAATTTAAGACTTTTGAGCCTCGTTTTGGAGCTTTTAGATTGGTTGATGTATAACTGAAGGTACTACATGGTCCAATTATATCCCACTCTCTCTCTCTCTCCCCCTCTCTCTCTCCCTCTCTCTTTCTCTCTATCTCTCTCTCTCTCTCTTCTTTTGCTTTCCATTTTTTCCCCTCTCCTTAGGTATTGTAATACATTCATACAATTTATTGATGTGGATGAATTCTAATTACAAATCATGGTAGAATCATTTTTTCACATCAGGGAATACACATTTTATTTGGTAAATCTTCATGAGTAAGTCCAAGCTATGTTGCCTACACATTACCGTCGCGTTACCAACTGGCTACGTCTAAAGTTTCAGCATTTCAATTTCTTAAAGTTTATATTCCTACAAGAGCTTTTATAAGGTCAAATGTCAAGCTAAACTATATTTTTATTATCAGTTAATGTTCTTAGTTCAAGATAATTGGTAACTTATAAGACACCACATGATCACATAAATGTACCTTGAACTACCCTGTTTACCATACCTTCAATGGCTCTATAAGAAGCCAGTTTAGAGTTGCAGTCTGAGCATGAGGAGATTAAGGTCATTGCAGACCAAATTGTAAAATACACTAAGACAAAATACTGGATACATGTTCATGAAAGTTATGTGCAGTACACTCCATGATACACAGGTTGAAGTCTTCTTTGAAAAGGGGAAACAAAGGCTATTTATGTAACACCTCCATCGAGACCTCTTCATGTTTTGAAGATCTGTGGATATTTGGAGTCGATCATTCAGGACATGTACGTGTTATTAAACCATGAACTGGTCTATTATCTGCATGGTTTATTTCATGTCTCTATCAGGTGAAGGACCATCTCTTGCACAACAGGCCAAGGAAGCAGGGATGAAATATGTCATCTATCCAACACGCAAAGGGTGAGTCTATTTGAAAATAAATCAACAATTTTTGAATAGATTTATGAAAAAAAAACATCTATGATCATTAAATAGTTTTGTTTAAGGTTGATACATGAAAGGATGAAAATCACCATCAACTATGCTCCAGACAAATTAGTTTTTATAATATAATGAAAATGAAGGAAACTAATCAAATATTTCTGCTTTGTACCTGTACATTTGGATTTCTGTTCTTTTATTGTAAATTTCAAATAAAATATCGGTTTTATATATTACTGCAGTTGTATAAAGAGATATCGCAAGTTCAGATAGCACGATATGAGGCAACCTAAATATAACTAGAAACAACCTAGTGTTCTTTTCGTTGCATTCAGGCATTGATATAAAATCTTTTTTTCCATTTTTGTTTAATATGTTCCTTAATCTTAAACCAAATGAATATCTCATATTACTGGGGAAGGTCTTCAATGATACACAATGCTCACCACTTAGATACACTTGTAACCATATAAACTCAAAATCTTACCTTTTTATTGTCACTTTTCACAGGAAAAAGAAGAAGAAGAAGCACTGGGATCCTGTAAGTAGTTACTATTATAAACCTTATTAATAAAATTGAAAGAAATTATTTATTCTTTGGACTGCCGCTGAAGGGAGTTTCATGCCTTGTTTTTTCTTGCATCTTCCCATTGTCTTATTCATTTATTGCGTGTGGCTAAGACAGCTAGGATATACAATGGTTGAGCACAGGGTCGCTTGGATATGATAAATGTGGGCCAATTACAGCTTTGTATCTCATCTGTAAAAGCTACCTAATATTTGGTATTGTAACCCTTACAAATAAAAATATTTTATAAAGGTTCTACTTTTTTGTAGAACATCACAATAAAGTATGATTTCTTCATACATATAGCTTTATCTCTCACTCAAAGGCAATTAATGTAACATTCAATAGTTAACTGTGTTTGATATCTTATTTTGATGAAAGCTTGAGTATTACAAGTCAAGTATAATAGGATGTTTTGATGCTATTGATTTTCATTTTAATGTGTATCACAGCATAGAAAAAATAACATTGAAATTTATACTCTTATTGTAGTTGATACTGTATTTATACTCTTTGAACCATAATCTTTTATATTTCAGTTCCGCTTAAAGCAGATTGACAATTTCTTGAGGCAAGAACCCAATATTATATCAAGGTGAGTCACAAAAGATTTAAACAATTAGTAATTCACACTGAGCTAGATTGCCAAGAAAGCAAGTCCAAATTCTCGTCCAGATATGATGAGGCGAAACTGCAGCATTTTTTTATGACGATGTAAAGTGTAGTATGCTTCATATTAATACAGAGCTATTAAAAGTGAATTCGTGTATGACCTTTGATGCAGTTCATTTACATATTGAAATAAAACATGTCATAATAGTAATAATGGTTCGTTCTTATATAGCGCTTTTCAGGATGCATATATTATTACCCCGATCATTGGATTCAGGCTTACCCGCACACAATGTATGCACATTCTCCACTCCCTGGGGAGCATTGCAGCCAGGCATCATTTTTACAAGCGTACACTTGCTAATCTAACCACATTAGCTTTTGCATCCTACCGGGTACCCATTTAACACCTGGGTAGATACATGTCTTGCCAAAGAACATTAGTCCGACAGCGGGACTTAAACCTCGGACCTTGTGATCCACAGTCTGGTGACATATCCACTCGACCACGACACCTCTACGAAGTGGACTACACATTTCCATGTATTATTGGTGAAAGGGTATGATAACCTGGGTATTCTTTTTTTTTCTTCAGGTCATTGAGTTTACCAAAGATTATTGTTCCAGTTGATCCAGTGGTCAGGGTTTCAAAGTGAGTAGACTTCTACATTAGTTACTTTCATAGTTCTTGTGTATTTCACTGTCATTGCACACTTTACATCTATCTCGCCCTTTCCAACCCCCCCCCCCTTTTCCTTCTCTCTCTCTCTCTCTCTCTGTCTCTACCTTATTCTGTTTGTATCTATTCCTCTCTGTCTCTTGCTCTATCTCTCTCTCTCTCTCTGCCTTTGTCTTTCAGTTCCCCTTCTCTCTATCTGTAACATTCATTCTTTCTGTATCTTTCTCCTCTCTCTCTCTATATCTCTTTCTTTCTCCATTCATCCGTTTCACATTTTCACCATAGTATCAATGGGATGGAAAGGGGGGAAGGGGTGGGTTACAATAAGATTTCTGATAATGTTTTATACCTGATTTATACATGTGGAGCTGGTCAGGAGAACAGAACAATACTTTCTTTCTCTATCTTACATTTCCAGGAGAGTTCGTCATCCGAGGAGGAAAAGTGTACCAGATGTCATGGATTTTGAAGACTTCCTTAGGTCAAAGTTTGTCAGGTGAGTTTCTCCTTTTGTCTCCCCTCTCTCTCTCTCTCTCTCTCTCTCTCTTTATTTTTCATGTTAACATAACTGTGCATTCATAGTAGGTGCTTAGAAAAATAAACACTTATATTTTTTATTCAAAGGTTATAACTGGCATTAAGCTTAAATTGACTCATTCTAAAGTTTAAAGGTATCAAGTTAATTTAGAGTAGGCTTATGATATTTCTTTAATCTTTTACAAATGATACTTTTATGTTTTTGTAAGGAATATGTTGTACATCGATAGGCAGGAATAAATCTCATTTTCTGCATACCTACATTTATTCTTTAGGGTGAGGTTTCCTTTAATATCATGTCAAGTCATGTTATGTACACACCTGTACATATTAACAATGTATCTACTCGATCTCAATGTGGGTGTATGAAGAAGTAGCATTAGGATTCAGAAATCACTGTGGTGTGAATATAGATTATTTTGTTTAATTATTCAAATTTATTCATTTTTTATCTATTAGCTATCATATACCGGTTATACCTGTAATATATTATTGTATCTCGACCATTTCCAGCACAATGTAATGTCTGAAATTTGCATGCTGGCTATTAAAATACAATTATTTGTAACATTTGAATAAAAGAATTTGTAATGCATTGAATTTGGTTACATTTTACGATAATGGTGTGCAATGTATAATGGCATGTCTGTTATCTGGTAAAGGAAGCATGTTATGTTCACACCTACTATCTACTATCTGTATACATTTAGGTGTATTGATAGGTACCCAGTTCACCATGCACGTTTAAATTACCATGTGCATGCACTTACTATGGTGACTAGCTTTAATGCTCCCACAGAAAAGAGACAGTGAACTTGTTTAGGGCATGGTCTAATCATAATTGAATCTAATTAATTAGGGAATGATTCGATTCAAAACTGTTCAGATACTTTGCTTGTAATTGAAAGGGCATATCGAGGGTTCAGTGACACAAAGAGGTAACTCCATATTTTTCCAAAATGAGTATTTGATATCAAAATGTTCATAAAAATGTGAGCTTCCAGGAAACATGAAGAATTAACTCCAACCAACACCCCATTGAAGTCAATGGCTAGTGAAACATAGACTTAACTTCTTAAGGCTTAAGTGCTCTGTTACACATAAACCACATTTTCTCAAAAATGGCCAAAATTGAGTTACGTCTTTGTGTCACTGACCCCTTGATATACAAGTGTGTTTTGATTATGATCACAGGAAAGCCATCAAGGTACGTGAGTGGGTGAGAGACCTTTGGGACGAATGGTTTGATGAGGTCTACCCACCCAGTGAAGAAGACAGTGAAGCAGGGAGTCTGATAGAGGGCGCTGCTCAACAATCAGTGACCAGCGCAGCTACGCTCGCCAAGGGGTAAGTTGTATGAGTTTGGAATGCACCAAACTTATTCTTTGTTGATGTTTATTAACTTGAATTTTATTTTTTGTAAAGTCATTTACAGCAATATGCCAGGGCTAGGATATGTTTTAGAATTACACAGAACATAATGGCACTTCAATATTCCTTTTGCATTTCATTCATCCACTAGTAAGTTCCTCTGACACAGTGAATTTCCCTCTCACTTGCAATCGCTAGATTTTGCATGCATCAGTGTTCAAGAAAAAGTGAGCAAACGTAGTAAATGTGGCAGACATTAGATGGCAAATAATCACAGAAGAAAAGAGTAATTTATGAGGCCATAAACAATAATACTTGGCATTCTGTGGGTGAACGTTTCAGGAGAATGAAGAAACTATAGTATAACGTATAACAAGCCTGTACACAGTTTTGGGCTTGGTTTTTAAATGGGTGCAGAAAGAAGTCATCTCATGAATTGCCTTTATGTTCATTTAGACAGAATTGCAACTTGTAATTTCTTTTTACAGAAGTACTATGTCCAGCTTATACTTTTCCCTACCATGTTGTATCAGTGCTGGACCCAGAATATCTTAGGTGATTTAGTTGTTTGGCATACATGTTGATACAGTGTGCTCTTGTTTTTACATTGATCTACCTACAGTGGGATGTCTGCTCTGAGTACAGCCATGTCCGTTCATCTTGAAGACCTGAGCATCACTGCAGAGACAGAGGAGGAAGGGCAGCTCATGGAGGTAAACCAGGGGCCTGTTTCACAAAGCCTTTTTTCAATTATAAATGACCAAAACCAGTGACATATCTGCTGATAGTTAAGCAAGGATTTCAGTAGCTTATAATAAAAATTGTCATTTGTCACTGATGACAAGTTTTGTGAAATGCCCTCCTGTGTAGTTCTGTTAAAAACTTGTTGAATTCTAGTTGTCTGTGTCCAACTTTCTTTCTCTGTCTGTTGCATTTCATTCTCTTTCTGGCCATTTGTGTAATTGCTTTTCTCTCTTTTTAGCTGAGCTCTCTTTAATTGTCTCTGTCTCACATTTTATCTCTTTCATTCTTTCTTGTTCTTACTCTTGTCTTTTTCTCCTCTTGCATTTCCTGTCTATTTGGATTTTTTCCATTCTCTTTTTCTCTCTAAATTTACCTCTTCCTGAATGTTTGTGTTAGAGTTATGACATTTGAACATTCGCCGCTATTGTACTTTTACACTCTATCTTTTTATCATATTTATGAAAAGTATATCTTCCTTGTATATTAATTTGTTTATTGTAGTTATAATCTAATAAAATGTTAAAGTGTTAGACTAGTGTATTTTACCATAACAAATCAATGAAGTCATTCTTGTCTTTATATATGTTTTATTATATGCAACAGGAGCTGTACACAGAGGCACTATACATGACAGAAAAGTTAGACAATGATCCTAAGCCTTCACCCTTTGACCTGACTCGCCGGGGAGTCATTTATCGCAAGGTAAGTATCAAAAAATTGCGTCAATCGGAGTGAATACTTTTATGAGTTTCTGTCTTCATGTTAGTTTATATCTCTCTTTTCGTTCCCACCTCTCTCTCTCTTTTCTATTTCAACTTCTTGCCCTCCTGGTCTCGTTCTCTCCCTCTTATTCTCCCTTTCCCATTGATGGAACAAAAGCTCAAGTGCATTTCATGAAAGGAAGAGATAATGTTGACATATGAAATAGAATATGATATGGATCATTTATTACTACAGTCAAACCTGTCTACAGCGCCCACCCAAGGGAAACACAAAAAGTGGCCTTTGTAGACAGGAGGTATTTGTAGACAGGTTCCTTTAGTACATGATTCAATGAGAAACCATTTTCAAGAGAAACAACAAAAGTGGTCTTTGTAGACAGATGGTCTTTGTAAATAGGTGATCACTAAAGCAGGTTTGACTGTATTATGATTATGAAAAAGAAAAAAAAAACAAAGAAAAAAATTTGACATTGTAATTAACTGTCCCTTGTTTATCTTCAGCTTGGTAAACTGAAGCAAGCATGGGACGACCTGAACCGGGCCATTGCCTTGGAACCCCTTCTCCTGGATGCCTACTGGAATCGTCATCTCCTGTACCTTCTCAAGGAGAAACCCACCAAGGCCCTGGAAGACCTCAACTCTATCCTCAAGATTAACAAGGAACATGTAGGAGCGTACAGATCAAGGTGTGTATGCATAGTGATCTGACAATTCGTCATCAAAAGCAAAACATTGACCAGGGGGCGTTTCACAAAACTTGTCATCAGTGACAATTAAATGACAGTTTTTATTTTAAGCTACTGAAATCCTTGCTTCTGATTGGTCATCAGCAGATTCGTCACTGATTTTTTTCATTTGTCATTGAAAAAGGGCTTTGTGAAACGGGTCCCAAAGCTCCACAATGAATGTTGTGTGTGTGTGCTCTCCTGATTTAGATTCTTATAGTCTGTATATATGCATGCATGAGCCCTATGTACAATTTTTGAAAAAAGGGGAGGTGGCCAGACTTAGATTTGGGGTCCCATATGTCCCAGGTGCCTAAGTTAATGACCGCTCCCCATAAAACTTGGTCTGAACAACTGGACATTTCAAGAGGTTTTTCTGAGCTGATCTCTTATAACGTGAGGGGGCATACTTTATTAAAGACTTGTTCAGTTATTCTGGGTCAATTTACAACCAGAATTCCAGATTACCATTGTTTTTCTTTCTTTTTTTCTTTCATTCCAGAGCTCAGATATTCACGAGTATGGGTGACCTGACCATGGCTATCATGAACTTCACACAGACGGTCAAGCTGGATCCACAGGACCATGAGGCATTCTTCAAACGAGCCGAGCTCTATGAAGCAGTGAGTTATATATTCTGAATTGAATAATCATATTACGGATCAAAAAAAAGTCAAAGAACGTGGTCTCTCTCTCTCTCTATCCATCCCATGATTCATAGCAGTTTTCATTGATCTTGTATTAGGAATAAATTGTTATGTTATAAAGATACTTGTTGAGTTACATGTGTAAACCATCAACCATCTTTGACAATTTTGTTTGGGATAAAGATACTGTGTGTTGCGGTACATGTAATGTCAGTCATTTCAATTGTACATAACTGTGTTTTTATGAACCTTCAGCCATCTTTGACAAGAATGATGCCATGGGATTCACACAAAAATGACCTGTATGACATCATGGTAGATCTCGTAGTTTTATGCTTTCATGGATGCATGTTGCAAAAGGCCCTCAATGCTGGCAATGAAATCAGTGCCTCGTTGGGAAGGGTATTGATAGCTTCTTTGATATTTTTTGTCAATTGTTATTACAGAGAGCCGATTCAGTTGCTTTTTCTTACCTTATATCAAAGTTTGCATGACTTTCTAGGTCGATCATGCTCCTCTAGCTTGCAAGCATGATGACAATGAATCAGTTGAAATGCAAATCTTCAATTGATTTGACTTGACAATGTATGGATTGCTTGTGATTACAGAGAGGCGAGATGCTGCTTGCCCTAGAAGACTACAGAGAAGCAACACGTCTCATGCCAAACATGACCAAGGCAATCATGAAAAGAGGACTCTACCAGTTTGATATGAACAAGTATGTCACTGTTGTAGCTTGTTCATGATATTCTCAGTTTTATTGTCAAACAAGCCCTGAAGGTTTCTTTGGATGAGAAAAATTGCAGTTGGTAATGTAATGTCTTTTAATTATTACCATTGCATTTTAAATCTTTGAAAAAAGTTTGTAATTAAGCATTGACTTGTGTTTTGATGCAAGATTGCAGCATTGTTAGGGACAGAAATTTAGTTTACGCGTATAGCTTACTGTGCTGTCAATTCTCATAGATATTTTCTAGTTTAAAAGAAGGCCTAGCACTTTCCAAGTTATGATAATAGTAAAAATAATAGAGGGTCTTTCTATACCGCTCATGTCTGTCGGACTCGTTTCACTCCTGGTGCTCCACAATAACTACCCCGGTGGCTTGAGAATGGCTGCCATTATATAGCGCTCAAGCATTTCAAGAATTAATTCCTGCCAGGTGTCCATTTACCTTACCTGGGCCAAGTGTGGCTAATGTAGATTATAATGTCTTGCCAAAGGACATTATATAGTGCTGAGGCGGGACTCAACCATTTAATTTACAGTCCTAGACCATGACATGAATGATTAGGTCCTATATTTACAAAGTAATCATTGAAACTCTCAGCAATAGAAGCAGGGTCTTGAAAGGATGTGTTTCCGACCAAAATCTCTTGAATATCCTGCTTATTACTGTTTCTAGTTAGTTCCTCTTTTCTTGTGCTATTGCTATTATATTTTTTGTAATTATTCATTGTATTATGTTTTGCATGAGAAATAAAATCATTTGAATTGAATTATGAATGAGGAATGTTCATTATTTTGGTATGTAATGAATAAACGTGACTTGATCCCTGTCTCATCCATTATGCACTGGATTTGATCTCCCCTTAGGAATTGGATGGCAGCCATCAAGGATTTTACAGAACTGCTAGTGCAGGAGCCTAACAATGCGCTAGGCCACACCTACAGGGGGCGTGTCTTTGCCAAGCAGGGCATGTACCCTGAAGCTGTGGCAGATCTCTCTGCAGCTATACACCTTGATCCTAACAGCAGTGTGGCCTTCTACCACAGAGGATGTCTGCTGAGGAAGGCTTATCCTAAACAGGCATTGCAGGTATAAAAAGTTCTTTTGAAAATCTCTTTCTCTATCTGTCTATACATGTCTATCTTCTCTCTCTCTATTTCTTTTTTATTCTCTCTTTCTTTTTCATTCTCTCTCGCTTGTCCACATTCATCTCTTTTTTAAAAGTTTTGTTCCTGATCCTTTTCATCCTTTGTGACCATAAACCAGTGTTCTTGGAAGTAAATGTCATAGAGTACATTTTGGGGGCTATCACTCCCTTGCGATTATAGCTTTTTTAAAATGAACACAATTTGAGGTACAGTCAAACCTGTCTATAGCGACCGCCCAAGAGAACCACAAAATTGGTCTTTGTAGACAGGTTCCTTTAGTACATGTTTCAGTGAGAAACCATTTTCAGGGGTTACAAAACATGTGGCCTAATTTGTAGACAGGTGGTCACTCAACCAGGTTTGACTGTATATCATTATTTTGTGGAAAAGTGCTTTTGTTTGCAAAATTTTCAGGTTTATCATGTCAAAGGCCCTTTTTAATACAATGAATCAATCATTTTTGTATAAAACCTAACAGGGGAGCGTTTCACAAAGCCCTTTTCAATAACAAATGACAAAAATCAGTGACAAGTTTGCTAATGACCAATCAGAAGCAAGGATTTCAGTAGCTTATAACAAAAAATGTAATTTGTCACTGATGACATGTTTTGTGAAACGCCCCCCTGATCCCTTGATTGACTTCCACCATGCACCACAGGACCTGAGCGTATCCATCCTCCTGGACGACGGCTTCAGTAACGGGATGGCATTCTTCCATCGGGGTATCCTCTACATGGCCATGGGGCGTCACGAGGATGCCATCACAGACTTTGACAATGTTCTCAAGCTAGACAGGACCATCGCAGCCGCTCACGTCAATCTGGGTCTCATCTATATGACCAAGCTGGATAACTACCACAAGTATGTCAGCAATTCATGCCTTGTTATATCCTGCTTATACAGTGAAACCTGTCTATAAAGACCCTGCACCCAAGGGAGACAAGAAAAGTGATCTTTACAGACAGGTGGTTTTTGAGTACAGGGTCCTTTAGTACATGTATCAATGAGAAACAATTTTCAAGGGAAACAGAAAATTTGGTCTTTGTAGACAGTTGGTCGCCAGGTTTGACTGTATCTGGCTTTTTATTTTTGTGTACGGTAAACATACTCCACACAGCTTTCAATTTCAATGTACAGTCAAACCTGCTTTAGCAACAACCTGTTTAGAAAAATCCCCTGTCTATAAAGACCTTGTCTCCCTTGAATATATATTTACATTGACTCTTGTATTAAAGAAAACTTCAATTAATGACTACTTTTCTTGTCTCTCTTAGGTGGTCGTTACAGGTTTCACTGTAATAAGAAGCCATTAAAATTTGATTAATTTTGTTATTCTTATTTTAGTCACCAATACTTTCTCTAGAGGTTTTGGTTAGTTAAAGGGTTAAGATCAGGGTTGTGATTGAAATTTGATTTGGGGTGAGGTTTAGGGTTATGGGGCCAAGAGCAGGTAATGTTTTTAGCCCAGGGTTGAATTTGGTAGTAGACTAGAGTTAATAATTGACTGCAGGGCAATTGCGTGGGGGCTTCAGTCTTCAAATCAGCTGTACATGTCTTATTATTATTATTTGCTTGTGCATTGAAAACCAAAATTCACTTTCAAAAGACAAATTCCTCAAAAAAGTAAATAAAGATATGTCATGTAAGGTAAATGTCCTTCTTCTTGTATTCAAATAAATGTTTCTTTTCTCTCTTTTTTTTTTAGGGCCATTCAGAAATTCACCAATGCAATCAAAGTTGACCCGACCTATGTGAGAGCAATCGTGTGCAGAGGGGAAGCCTATCATAAGATTCATGAGGTAATACAATACACCAGGGAGTGCATTTCACAAAACTTGTCATCAGTGACAAATGACAGTTTTTGTGATAACCTACTGAAATCCTTGCTTCTGATTGGTTATCAGCAGATATGTCACTAATTTTTGTTATTTGTCATTGAAAAAGGGCTTTGTGAAACGCCCCCCCCCCTCCTGTTTATGCATGCAGGAACCAAGATAAAGTAAACCCATGGATGAATCCTAAGCGTGATTATTATTTTTAATGTCGGTATTCTGTAGTATATTTTTTCAAGAGTTGTATGGTAACCTTGGGTATAATTTAAAAGAAAAATTGAATAAAGTCTATTGCCTCTGACACAAAGGGAAGTTTGTGACTGGTAACATTTTACATTCTGTACTCCAGGAATGTAAGATGGAAATATCAGGATTTAAGTTTGATGGAAAAGAATGTTTCATACCTATGCAAAGAGAGTGTGATTAGATGTTTCCTATATCCATTTCATAATTTCTGTTGTTTCCCCTCAGTTGAAGAGTGCCCTGAAAGACTTCACCCGAGCCATCCATCTAAGACCTGATCAGCAGCATTACTACATGCTTAGAGGCCAGATACTACTCAGGATGAAGAACTTAGAACTAGCCAGCTTCTGTGTCCTGTAAGTTCAATTGGTTGAATGATGGTTCATTTAATATTTGGGTAGGTTAAAGGGGAACCTTGGCTATTCCATATATTCAGTGTCAGAAGCCAGTAGGTTGTTCATTCTATGTACAAGTAAGGGTAAACGCCCTTCTTGCTTTTTCAAACAGTAAGGTTAGAAGTTGGATTCTACTGACTTCAGAAGATGGGGAACCTACACATAGAACTGGCCAGCTTATGTGTCCTGTAAATTTGTTAGAATGGTTTATTGATTGAATGTTTCTACCATAATAGAGTATATTATTACCTTTGCCTTTATGGAGAACAACACATTGGCTATTTTTTTGCCATCCGTAATACAAGTTTGTACAAAGAGACCAGAGAAAGAGTAAAATGCTTGTATGTAGGAAACATGGCTGGCAAAAATTGCTTTACAATCCCACACACTCGTTAGATTCTTAACTTGATCCTACACTTTACCTCGTGCACCTTCACCCTTTCCCTAAATGTAACCCAAAATCTGATTGCAACCCTAACTATACATTTGAGGATATAAATTCTTAAGATCTTCCCAAACCCACCAAGCTGCCAAACAGAGTTTTGTTCACAACTATGGCAAGGCCATTAAAGCCCTGCCAATATATGGCAAATGTACCTTTAACCCATTTGCTACAGAAGCCAGCTGGTTCCTGTATTAAGTATGAGGGGATGAGCGAACTCTGGACCCCATTTCACAAAAAAAAAACTTGTCATCAGTGACAATTGACAGTTTTTGTTACAAGCTATTGACATCCTTGCTTCTGATTGGTTATCTGCAGACTTTTCACTGATTTTTGTCATTTGTAATTGGAAAACGGGCTTTGTGAAACAGGTCCCAGAAGTCAACATGTCAATAAGGTAATAAAGCATTTCTCTATTACTTCCTCTTAGACACGCGGCTGAACTAGCCCACGGCTTGGGCTCTTCCCCAACCCAACAAGCCGCTGTCCAGAGCTTTCTGCACAACTACAGCAAGGCCATCGAGGTCTTGTCCAGCACGGTCAAGGTCAGCCCCACAGCACCCCTCTACATCCTGCTAGGGAAGACTGAGATTAAGGCCAAGAAGTATCAGCCAGCCGTGCAGAGTCTTGAGAAAGCTCTCGAGTTGATGGTGAGAATTATGCCACAGTCATAAAATGGCTTTTTGTACAATAAATGTAGCTTCAGGTATTCAACTTTTGCCATTTATTTGGCCACAGAGTGGAGTTTGTGGCATAGTGATGGTTTTTGTTCAGCTGCCCTGAATTAGCCAAGCTACTGGGGCCTGTTTCATAAAACTTTTTTTCTATAACAACTGCTAAATTTCGAGGACAAATTTGCTCCCAGCCAATCAGATACCATGATTTCAGTAGCTTACAACAGTAGCTTGTAACTTGTTATTGATATCAAGTTTTATGAAACAGGGCCCAGATGCTAACAGCATACAAATACTTCCTCAACACTCAGGATTTGTTTGCTGCTACACTTGAGTCTTTCATGGCAAATTTTGATTAACATCTTGCAGAAATACATTGTTTCCACATCGGCACTCAAACCCACAATCTTTGTATCTGCAGTCAGGTGTTCAAACTACAGAAAAAGGTTCTTAAAACCTTCTTTAGTCATTAGTTATATCTTAGGCTATATTTTGTCTTTCACAGAACAATGTCAGTTCTCATTTGTATTTGTGAGTTTCCTATCAATCTTGCGTTTCAATAGATCTCTTCAAATCAATATTTCCTTACTGTTTCTTGCAGAAACCTTGGCAGGAGATGCAGAGTTGGCCTCTGGAAGCAGCGGAGGTCTACTACCTGATCGGGATGTGTCACATGGAGATACCAAACGTCTACAAGGCATACGAGGCATTCAACAGTGCAATCAAGATCAACCCAGAATACCCTGAGGTAGGTAGACAAACCAGTAACCAAAGTCGGATGGGTTTACTCCTTGTTCATTAGCAACCTATACTTCAAGTTTCATTACAAATCCTTGTGCCTTTTTTCCTTTTTGGGAGAGGGTGGGGCACAATCAAACAGAAGAAAGGCAGCAAGCACATTGACCTTCTTTGATATTGAAGGTGATAATCATTTTAAAGGAGGGGCGTATGATACATGTATCATAAAGATTTCTTCAAGACCAAGACTAATCTATTGTATTTTTGATTCCATTAATAGGGGTTTCATAGTGCTAGAGTTGTCATTCAACTTTTCATTCAAATGTATAAATTAAAATAATAAAATCAGTTAATTGCACAACAACAGAAGTTATCTGTTCTATGTAGTTGTCCTACCAAGTTGACCAATTAATATTAGATATGAAACAAAAAATATGAGCTATATTGGCATCTTGATTTTGTTTCCACTGTCGATTTCTATGCTCTGCTGATCACTAGTTAACACAACTCATAAGAGAAATACTTTACAAGGTGTGTTCTTTCATAAAAAGTAAACCACTCGGTGCTGTGTAATGACTTGACGGATGTGATTCTCTTCCTTTCGTTTAGGCCTACTACCAGAGAGGTCTGACTCGGACCAGGCTACACCAGGCCAAGGGGATCTTGGACTTCAACCGGGCCCTGGCCCTCAACCCGAAGCTGTTCCAGGCTTACCTGAGTCGAGCTGCATACTATGGACAGAGAGGGCGCTATTCCAAGGGAATTTACAACTGTAACCAGGCGATCCGTCTGCAGCCAAACAGTGTGAGAGCTTACCTCTACAGGTAAAAACCCTCTTCTTGTTCGGTAACTGACTTTGATAACACAGGGTCGGTCCAGAGAGTTGAATCCCTTTAAGATCTTTGTGAGTATAGAGTTTGGGTAGAAGGGGGTATAGGATAGACCAAGAGGTCTTCTATTGTTTGTACCTCCCCACAGTCATATACAGGTCCACCATCATTATTTCCCCATTTTCCGCATAACAATTTTTCATTGTTCAATCCTGTCCTAATGCAATTTAAGTATTTCTTAATGTGTGTTGCCTTACTTTAACCTGATCTTAGAGATCTTTGGAGACTGCAGGAAGCTTAGATGACATTGCCTGAACTTGATAAAGACTACAAGTTCATCCTCGCCAATGTGTACCATAACAATTATCAATGGGTTAGTGGCTTGCAGGAAGCTCTTTGAGAATGGAAAGTACCTTCGGATATTTGTCACTGCATCTCAAACTCGTTCACTTTGTAAAATTTGCTAGTCATGTGTTCCAGGAGCCTATTTGTTATCCAGAAATGTTAAGAGGCTGCGGATACAAATATGCACTTTAATTTGACAGGGCGTTTGACAACTATAGTTGCAAACTGATTCAGCCAAGGACGCATGTTTGAAACTGAGTCACGTCTTTTGGATGGTGATGTTAAAGGTTGGTCCCCAGACATAAATAATCATATCTGATTGATACACCTCTGTAAAAACCCAATTACACACACACACACACACACACACACACACACACGCAGAGTTCCTGTAGCAAACTTTTTGTATTTACTCATATTGGATACAGAGGAGCCCTGAAGTACTACATCAGTGCCCATTCCCTTGCCATCAAGGACCTGTGCCAGGCCATAGAGCTCGATACCACCTGCTCTCTAGCCTACTTCAACAGGGCTGTCTGCTACCATACCACAGGGGACTACCAGAAGGCTCAGAGGGACTATGGAATCGTACTCATGTTGGGTGATGAGAACTCACTCAAGGTACGTATCAACCATCCATATCATCTTATGTGCATGTGCACCCTCTTTATTACATTACTATGTGACAGAGCTTGGAACCTTAATTCCAGTTGTTTCTTGGAACCCAAGAAGAAGTTACAATTCAAGAATGACAAAAATACATTTAAAGTACAACTACATGACTAATTTGCATTAGAGGAAATAGAAATCAACAAGCCCATTTGTGAGCCGGTATAGTTATAGTAAGGACAG
>BEXV01000249.1:260423-275832 GCA_003118195.1 Hemicentrotus pulcherrimus | reverse complement strand
GCAGTAATCAACTCTCAAAAATGTTAGTTTTCAGATCCAGATTTTCTGCATTCAGCGGTCCTTTGTAGAGGGTCAATATTTGTGACGTCACATACGGGACACGGCTAGCTAGCTGCATACTGTTACACGGCACTGAGCTGTTCGTCCAGTGTGTGACATCACAATTCAGAGCTCGCTACACTTGTGTTTTTGACTTACGTTCAGGGGCGTGCGGGTGTCTAAGGAGGGTCTTGAAAAAATTGTATTTTATGCCTTTCCATGATATCTATATGATTTCTCAGCAAATTGTTCATGTTTTTCAAGAGGAAATCTTCCCATCCATATTTAATTTGTTCTAATTATGAGTTGTTAGTGAATTTTCTTTGTGTAGCTCTCAGTTTTAATAGAGTACCAAAGCGCGTAAGTCATATTCGCTCGCCATCTCGGTTTCTGGTTCCAAACAACAGAGCTGGCGCATGCGGTTCACCGTGACATCATTCAAGCAACGGGCTGGACCAGGGCAAAGTCAATGTTTGGCGCTGGTGTGATCACCACGCCATTGTTTTAGCACAAAATTGTCTGGAACCAGCAACCTTGACAAATTGGCTAATACGACGTCACACTTCGGTACTCTATGGTGCCAGCCTCCAATAGGCTATTTACTGGTACATAATGTAACCAAATTTAGTGCCTCTATATGAATTGTTTCATTCAACCGTTACAAATAAATTTGTCTCAATAGAGTCAGAATGCAAATTGCATAAATTTGTTGTTGCTAGGTAGGATAATCATGCCTTGCCCTACCTAGCAAGATGTAATGTATGTAATTCGCATTCTTAGTTTCTGACTACCGGTACCGGTTTTGAAATACAACTATTTATATCGGGTGAATTAAATAATTCCCATCTAGGCACTTCACAAAGGTATGCATAAATTTGGTTACATTACAAAAGTGGCCTATCAATATTTTATTTGAAAGATGATGTACCCGGTACATATATTTATAACACAGTTGGTATTGAATGTAGGCTGCAGCTGAGCTAACGAGTGAACCCTTTGAAGGGGTGTAATAAAAAGAAGAACAAAAAATCAGGATGCAATGTCCAAATTTACCACTTGTTAATACATTCCCAATGGTTGCCCACTTGATCCTTTAGCTTGTTTATGATTGACTCATAGTACATGAAGTCTAATAAAGATACTTCATATTTGCCTGTAAAGACACAGGTGGGATTTTACATGTCACATGAGGACATACAGGTGTATTATGCTCAAACTTTTAAGTAAGTGAAGTGAACGAACCACTGTTCAGTGTACCAGGACACTTCCACATGGTGTAAATATGGAAGTGTTTCTTTTGACTTGTGCTGTAAAGTGTTAGTAAGTTGAGATTTAGTATGTTACATACTCTACCAGTATATCATTTACATTAAAGTCACATAGAAGTCAGCTCTCATGGGGAATTCGACACCATTCGGGTGTTTACCCAATAACAGGTGCTGTCAATCACCAGGGTTAGCCTTGAGTTTTATGACCATTAGACCTTATGTAATGCTTTGCTTTTCCTTCGCCCCCGAAGAATCACGAGCATTCTCCGAGAGATTAGGGGGTAATTCTTGATGGGCCAACGGGTTTGCTGTGTGCAGATTTGTACCCCCATTAATGGTATTTCCACCAAGTCTGATGTCAGCGAATTATGGCCTTCTGCACATGGAAACTGACTACCCAATCCTTTTAACCATTAACCATTTTTGTTTTTCTCTGCTTATTCCCTTTTTATTTTCTATTTTTAGCTGAAGGCCTACGTTTCCTACAAATGCCCAGACACGCAGCAGGACCCTCTCACCCCTCGCGACATCTTTGACAAGTGCTTGGCCCCGCAGGTGCTCGAAGATTTGAAGAGCGGTAAATACGATGATGCAACTCTGTCGGCAGCGGCGAGCGAGAGCAGGAGCAAGTCGTCGCAATCAGACAGTTGATGATACCAGTTCAAACCTTGTAAATCAAGGCTAGAACTTTTATTGACCCATGTTGTCTTGGTTCCTGCAGACATACAGTTATCTACAGACATGATTGGAGAGAAAAGCAGAGCTCTGCATTTGTTGAAGCGTTCACAACCTCCCTTGGCTTGTATTATAACCTTGTTATGGAATGTTCAGAGAGAATTTTTACATTTGGAATAACTGGAGAAGACACTCCTGTATTTAATTTCAAATGCAAAATGGGAGGAGCTGAATTCTTCATGGAGGAAATCTTAGAAAAGTAGCTCAAATTTAAAAAGTACTTTTTTCCTGCTCGAGATAATTATACCTTCTAGTGAGGGGCAATATTCGATGGAAACACTGGTGATTTCAAACTAATTTGATTTTGAGACTGGACCAGAGAACTTGTGATCAGGATTTGAAAAACATGGGCTGCTTCCCTTTTGTATTATTAGGGAAAACAAAATTATTATTTTGTACAAACAGTATATTTATGCTACATTTGCCTAATGGCATCAGTATTGTTTGTTTTACGAGAGAGAATGGAATTAAAAGATGTACAAACTTAAGGACATTTAAACTGGTGATTTATACTGTGCATTATTTATAATAGTGACTGCTATTGATAATAATATTATTGGATCTATTTAGTGCTTTTTCCAGAGGATGCAAGATTTCGTACCTTGGTCCAAGGACAAATTAAGAATTGCAGAGGTATGTTTCAGATGTTTTTTCAAGGAAGTCAAAGTGTTGAAGTGAAGGAGTATTTCTCAGAAATGTGAGAAGTTTGTTCTATCTGTGTAGGAAAGGATTGAAAGGATTTGAAGCAAGCCTGTTTTCCGGAATAAGAAAGGGAGGAGCTGATGTAAATCAAAGAAATTATGATGTTCTCTGTTGCTGAAAGCCTGAAAGAGAGTGAGGAGATGTAAAGAGGAAGTGTGGCTGACAAAGATTTAAAAGTTTGAACAAGTACCGGTAACTGGTATTGTTTTCTCTCAGTTAAAGATAAAGTTGAGTTTTGGTCATGTGATTCCATTGTGAAAGAAACGGTGTGGAATCTATCAGAAAAGGTTGATCATCTAGTATATAAGTATTCGTGTGTGTTGCAAGGTTCTGGAATCATCGAAATGATAGGAAATTTGGCCAAATCTTGGCAAAGTTACAAGCACTGTACACAGAATGATGTATATGGGACTACACGAGCACATGGCGAAAAAACCTACCCCCAATTTTTATGATGTTTCATGTCATATTTAGAATGAATATGAAGGCATTTGAAGAGCCATGCTTTTCAGGGAACATGTTTAATCTGATTTTCTTCCACCCTTGCATAATAACGATGATAACGCTCACAAATTATTTTTTACCTCTTCCCTGAACTCAACCTTCTCTTTAATTGGAAGCCAGTGTAGTTTGTTTAACAGTGAGGTAGCACATGCTGTAATATGATGTACATTAATTTAGTTTGGGTTCATAGTTGGAGCAGTGTCGCTTTTTAGGAACTTGTGACAATGGAGATACGGTGTTAGCCACGGCAACGGTTGCTCCAGGCTTTATTTCATCAAAAGTGCAGGATAAGGACAAGGGTTGGTATTTTTATTAAAAGTTTTGATTAAAAGTTAGGATGAGGGTTAGGTATGGTTTTGTGCCCAGGGTCAAAGTTAGAATTTTATTTAGTGTAGGAAATTACCATGGACAGAGCAATTGTCACAGGAGCAAATGTTGTACAACCATTGCATACTAGTAGGATCTCTCTTTCTCTCTCTCTCTCTCTCTCTCTCTCTCTCTCTCGCTCTCTCCCGCTATCACTCTTTCCACCCACTCTCTCTTGCTCTCTCCCTTTTTTTCTCTCCCTCTTCTCCCACTCTCTCTTGCTCTCTCTCTCTCCCTCCTTTCTTCTCTCCCTCTTCTCCTTTTCTCTTGATCTCTCTTTTTTTTCTCTTCACCTCTCTATCCATCCCTCTCTCTCTCCTACCTTTTTTTTCCTCTACCTCTTTTTCTCCAACTCCCTCTTGCTCTCTCTCCTTCTCCTTTTCTCTATCTCTCCTTTTTCTCTTCTCCTCTCACACTCTCTTTCTCTCTCCTAGTCGACAACCAACATCGTTTAGATGCCTCGAGAAATTCTTCTTCATTTCTAATAGAACGCAGACACAGCCAGGAAAATTCACTGAAATCACCATATTTTTAATAAAATAATGCACAGCCCTAGTAACGTACATCCACACATAAATAATCTGTTTTGCCTTGTTACTCGATTACTCTGCGCACATAGTTGTGTATTTTCAACAAATAGTTCTTAAATTATTTCAAATCCATCACCCCCTGTCTCAAGCGGTTGGACCTCTTCGTATATTTACAATCCCACATTCAGGCGAACATTGTTTTTCTTCACTCGCTGACAACAAAACCTTGCCACAAATATTCAAAGAGAGAACAGAAAACTGTTTTTTAAAACATCAAAATAAATGTTTTCATCTTCTCAAAATATGTGCACCTTTTCATTGTATCAATAATTCATTAAGCTGCTTATGTGGTCGACATTAAATCCACAGTTATCTTTCAAAATCTAACACGCTATGTCTCTGAACAATAAATATCATGTGTACAATACTTACACTGACTAACACTGACTTGTACCGTTTTGCTCCACCGGCAAGACTATATATAAATTCAGGTAGTTATTTTATTTATACAATTTACTATTTAGAGCAGACCTTCTAGAAACCGATCTGCTTCAAAAATACTATTGCAGGGCATTATCACATATTTTAGAATTCACAAACACATAGTCTCACTATTTAAATAAACTATTGACTTACTCAATCAGTTAATTTCAACGGATACATTTTTATTTCGATTGATTACTTTTAGGGTAAGTACATTACTGCACAAAGTACAACTAGAAATATTCAACAAAATCTGAGTTGCTTTTAAGCTTGCCGTTAAAAAATAAAATGACATTAAACATGCAACAAAAAAGTGGACCAAAAGTACCAAGATCACATCGTTTCGGCCGATTTCTGGCCAATAAACTGGCGGTGATTGAAATAGTATACCTCTGAATATTAAACAGTAATATTTTAGAGTAGGAAAATAAATTACATTTTCAGTTACGCCTTACAATTTTTTACAACCCTTTCAAAAATATATAGAGGTTGAATTTTATAAATGGCTAGAGCTGACTCAATGCAATGTTAGCGAATGACTTTCAAACATCTTTTTCCATCCATGTCCTTTTTTCGAGTGATCACTCTTTACTAAACTTAAATTTTCCAGACTTTTCCTTAAACGGGGTGAACAGGAAAATTTGATGAATAGGAATATACATTGTGTAAATTGGAAGAGTGTCCTGGCATTTATATTGAGTATTGGTAGAGCCCTTTTCAACATTCAACATAAACTGAATTCCATTCCATCACCTTAAACAAAACCATTGATCAAACCAACTATTTCAAGCAGAAATTCAGGACTTTGATAGGGGATGTTTGACCTTTGACCTCTGAATACAACAAGCTCTTTGGCTCTCCAATGAATTGTGTATTTTCACAGATACCTGTCGTTTTGTTGGATGTACAATCCTATTTACATGGTAGTGGGGTGTTCAGACACGTCCCCAAGCTATCTACCATTCAAACTCAGACTGTCACGAAAAGCATAAGTAATTTTTTTCCATTTTGATGGCGACTTAAAAAACATCTGACTCACAAAGCGGCACCAGAGAAGTTGCAGAGCTGCATGTAGGCAACGAAATTGCAGCGATGAACACAACATTAATTGTCACATTTCACAAAAATATGTAATTTTTCATAAATACCTAGCGACTCTTTCAGACATGTGACAAAAAGCGTTGCAATTATCTACACTTTCCACGCTATCATATTCATGATAAGTTTTTGGACAAGTACTGATCTAAAGGGGATGAAAACGTGAAAGTTTCTTGTAATCAAAACACGCCTACTTCAGGCTAGGAACCTGCAACAGACAAAGCCGCAGCACAAAAATTCAAAATAGTTTTTCCTCTTGCGCTCATCTTTGTCTAAACAGTCGATAAAACATACCACAATATTTCACAAACACACAAAAATACGACACACAAAAATACGACACACAAAAAAGAAGACACAATTCCTCTCTCTCGCTTCAAAATATATAAATAAATAAATGATTTGTTTTGTCTCGATTAAAAATGAAATGGCAATTACTTTGAGCAAGTTAAGCTACGTCTGCTCCAGCAAAATTAAAGCACCAAAATTGTCATAACTTGACATAAATTGACAGACATCAATATATAAATCTGTTGCATTTCGATATGCCAAGAGAAGCTACGTCTATCATCGGTTGGCCACCTAAAACATCTTGTGCCTATGGAAATATAAACTAAAGGTCCATATACACTACAGTCCAGACAAAGCAATGTTATGGTGATTCAACTATCATCACGATGCTGTAATGATTGCCATGCTGGTTAAATGGCAATACTAATAACGCGATGTTTGGACCAAAGCGTAAAATGGACCTGAAGATGGCTACAGAAATCTCCTCTGACTTCTAAACATAAAGCGTTCTTACAATTCTCCAATCGTGTTTGATTCAACTCTAAAATAAGTTCCATTCCAGCTTCTATAACACAGCTAAAGACTTCTTATCGAGTATATCATTGTCGTCACATAAAAATAAAATTGTTTTAAAATGAAAGTAGCAGTTTCAGGAGTTGCTTGTTTGCAGGCCTTTGCGGTGTGGAGATATTCTTCCCCAATTAATTCCTGATACATCAACTGCTGACGGCTAAAGGGCCTTAGCCCGTACACTTTTATACATAGCTAACGCCCTTCTGGTTCTAAGCATATGATGTAATACTGCCTAAAAATAAAAAAAATTGCATCTTTGTATTTTTCTAATAATGAAACAAATCTAACAAGCTAAACGACTAGTTTCAACTTGGTTTACATGCCTGCATCTCGTAGCGAGCTTCATATTGAATATTGGGCAGTGAATTTATTTCTATTGCAAACCTGTAAAACAAATGTAACCCATAATTTGAATCACACTGTACCACAAGCATGTTACACTAGTGCAATTTAATTTAATGTTAATCTTTTACTATATGAACTGTATTTTATTACTCCTGTAGTCCCATTGGCCTGAATGGAAAAGAATCTGTGGGTTTGCAATGGATGTGGAGTCGATGCGACTGAGGTATTTACTGTGCAATACTTGATTACTTGCATGTCCGTCATACTAATCAGCCAAACGCAATCCTTCTTAATACACTACATCAGAATACTTAATGCTGTTTGGTTAGCAGTAGACTATTTAACAGGTCGCCCCTGCTCTATCTATGGTGACTACAAGTACAAGAACATGTACATGAGTACATCTTCTGGAACTCAAACAATGAGGTATATCGTAAGCTAATTATCTGAAGACTGTATTTGAAGAGATTTTGCTTCCATAAAATGTTTTTCACTTGCATGTTCATCTGTGCTGAGGTAAACTTCAACAGTTTACCATGGAGGGAGTTAATAAATCTACTTAACTTTACATTTTTGTGTTCTTTAACATGCAGATAACTTAATACCTGTAGATATTCAACTTAACTTTTTTCTGAACTATTTCGTCCAAGGCTAAAATGAACTCGAGTTAAAAGAGTTTAGGTTAAATGAAAATACACTTTTCCAACATTAGCAGACTGCAAGACTGCTATTAAACTCACATACATGTACTTTTACAAGAGTCAGGTCAATGCCCTTTTGGCTTTCAATAAACAACAGTCAAAAGCTATCTGTATGCATGAAGTATTTCAAATAATTGTAAATGCTATGATTTAGTTAACTAAACTTCTGCTTCCCGAAGTTAATACATGTAGTAAAATAGAGATTTGTGCATCGATTGCATCTTGGTACTAGATTATAGAAGAGTATGAGATTTATATTGAATGGTTGGACGGCACAGGATGGCTACAATTAAGCTGTCTCCAAAAACTGCAATAGTATGGAAGCCAAGCTTTGAGGACGCTATTGGCTCATTCAGACCCGAGGCAGTAAACCACTTAAAAAAAAAAACTTTAAAAAAACTGCAGCATATATAGAAAAAGTGTTGCCTATAGCGCATAACATGAGTTTATGCATGAACATTATATGGGACATGTATAGGGGCTGTCGTTCAGAGAAGTTACAGCGATGATTTTAGGCCCCAAATATTGTCTCTTTTTATTCATTTGTAAGTAACATTTTGCCACAGCGTTTGTTTTTTTAAGATGATTTACAGCACCAGGTCTGAATGAGGCTGAAGATGGCGACCCACACAAGTACATCTTCATGTAATAACGCAAAGCCTTAGAATATTAGGTTAATGTATTGAACTAAAACAGCATTGTACATACCGGTAAACCAATTTCTAATCAACAACTTTGACATGACCCTTTAAAGCAAAAGTAGTTTAGATTGCTAAAGACAAGGGCCTCATTTCACAAAACTTGTCATCAGTGACATATGACAGTTTTCGTTATAAGCTACTGAAATCCTGGCTTCTGATTGGTTATCAGCAGATTTGTCACTGATTTTGGTCATTTGTCATTGAAAAAAAGCTTTGTGAAACAGGTCTCCGGCTAGGTTATTTACAACAAGATAATGGATGGATAATGTAACGGATATGAATAAAACTGTGTGACACAGAAGTGGTCCATTGTAATTTTAATGAGTTGTGGCTTAGTGGGAATTGAATGAACAACTTGCTCCAAATGAGCTGATAAGAACCCTACATTTAACTATATTCCATTTTAAAGAAACTGTATCCATCAAATCTAAAGATTACAGATTCAAACTTTTGAAGCCATTACAACTGTGAGTATACAGCTATTTTTGAATGAACACATATTGCAGTTGGCATACATGTATAGAATTACTATTTCAGACACTGCAACTGCATGTATGTACTGCAAATGCCTATTACATGCAGCCTGGCCATGGTGCTGAACACAAGAGAAAATGCACAACTCCTTTTAGTTAAGTATCAGGAGATCTTCATAAGTAGATAACCTACAGCCCCCCCCCCCACAAAAACAAAAATCAAGACAAGACTCACATTAATTCATAGGCAAGCTACAATTATGAATTACAAAAACATAAAAAATGCACCATTAGGACATTATTTCTAATACGGTGGACTAGTAGAGGGGGCACATTCCTTTGCCAGCCGTGAGGCAAGAAAATCAGAGCTAGATTTTCCAAGAAAATTGTATTGTTAAAATCAAAAAGATAACTTTGGATTAAAAAAACAGAGACTATAGGGTACCAGTTAATATAAGTCGTGGTAATGACAACAACAAAAATAATCAGAAAACCCTCAAACTAGTTGAATGTTTATATTTATATTTTATATGAGAATATGTTTAAACGGGAAACCTCTGCGACATGAGACAGTGGCAAATAGTTAATTACAGCAATTTTCATGGCAAATTTCCTACATTGTTTTGCTGTGACATAGGCGTTTTACCTATGTCATGAGCCTTTAGTGAAATTTGTCAAGTTTTGTGCTCACAAAAGCTTCAGGTTTTACGACTTGTGAGGAGGCAGTGTTGCTAGGCAGCTAATAGTTAGATAATCTAAAACAGGGAAATTGTTACAAGATGAAAACCTTGTTCATCCCCAACCGCTTCCCTCTATCTCTTCTAAATAGATGATTCCCTTTGATTTGAGTCGTAATCTTATTCCACATTTGCTGCAGATAGATTTATCAGAGCAGATAATTTGCTGAATAGAGCAAGCAGTGTCTCATTTAAACATTTACAGGATGAAAACAAATGGGGCAGGGATTTAGCATCATTTCTAAAAACACACATTTTTAAATCTCTAACTAATGTATAAAATAAATCAATTTCTACAAGATCATTCCCTGGCAAGAGTGATATTCTTGAGGAAAAAATCATCTTTTTTCAATCAAAAGATAAATATACACAGACTTTGGTATGGTTTCTCGATTAAAATCAAATATTTCTCCCGTCATCATTGCTAAAATATATCGGCATTTCAAAATATTATTTACTATTATTCTTTTTTTCCTTTTCACTGCTTTAGCCAACAATGGCTACAGAAAATTGCACCAAAATTGGCAATGTTCCCATCTTCCATTGGACAATCTTTTCTTCAATAAGTACGTTCTGCCTCAAATTCTTGAGGGTCAACACCAAAAAAAATAAAGATCATGATTGATTCACAAAAATCAACACAAAATCGCTGTACCAGCCAGCAGTCTAAACTGATATCTAAAAAATGAGCTATGGATCCACGAAAAAGTGGCGTAGTCACTGCTAGCAGGGCGTAAATGAAAAATTGTTGCCTGCTTGCGACACTGGCACAGTGATGTCCGATGTGTCCATGCTATCTTCGTAAGACGGTGCTTCAAAGTTTTGTGGCACCTGATTTAATGTTGTGTCATAATGTAGAGGGGCTTTACTGCCCAGCGACGTCGCCTGATTGAACTCATTGTGACACTGAATGAGCGACTTTTTCAATGAGGAATCGTCGTTGATAGCGTACTGTGGAAGAACGGGGTGCTGCTGTGCCTGTTTGTACGAGTCGGTTCTGTTAGGAGCGGGAGGGCGGCCTTCAAAGCTGGACTGCCTCTCCAGCTGCATACAGCCAAACTGCTGGCTGAGTTGCGACTGCTTCTGGAGTTGTTGGCGCTTCTGCATCAGTCTCTGATGCAAGAGTGTGCGTTGTAACGTGTGTGGGTTTGGTGCCATCTGGTTCGGAAACTCTCTGGGCATATCCTCAAGACTCGATTGGCCAGCAAGGGATGCACTGTGTGTCAGGTGTCCAGGAGGTTCAGTATGAACCCCTTGCTTCATGGCATGCATGCGGTACTGACGCCGTTCCATAGATTGGACCTGAGCCGGGAAACGGCGCCATGACACCAATTCTTGTTCCACCTGGCAGGACGGAAGATTTGTCAAGTCAGCATTGTCCTTGCTGACTTCTGTGAGCTGCTGTCCGCTGAATCCGACTATTTGTAATTGATCAGCTGCAAGACTACATGAATTCATGTTCAGATTTGTTTTCAGATGACCATCTAAGCTGGCATCTTTGTGTCCTTGTGCTAGCGGAGTTGGACTGACCTGTCGATACGAGAGACCTGTTTGTGCTATGAGCCCATCGGAGGCTCTTCGACCTTCTCGGAAGCTGACAGGCGAGTGGCTTCCAGAGCGGTCGAGCGATGCCGAATGTTGAAACATTGCTTGCGGTGGTGCGGGTGGTGGGATCATGGTCTCTGCCTGCTGCTGCGTCAGATCTGGCGAATTGCAATTTGACGGAAACAGTCTATCTGAGAGTGCTTGGACATGTGCAAAACTCTGGGCAACCTCCATCTCCTCTTGCGAGTCAAACGAAGCGGACAGTTCTTGAGGTTCAATGCCAAAATCACTCAAACTAGGCGCCATGCTCGTTGAGATATCGTACGACTCAGCAAGGGAGTGCGTTCTCTGCGATTTGAAATGTTCCATTGACCCGACCTTCTCCATCTCATTCTCACTCTCTGGCAAGTCTGCTTCCACACCTTCATCAATCGATGTCACCACCATATGATTAGGTGACATCGAGCGTACCTTTCTAACGTTCATCCTCGGCAGAGGCTCAAGTAACGTCCCACTTACAGCTGGTGGAACCGGAACCATCTCCCCTTCACTGAATATACACGTGCTCGGCTGTAGCGGAGGCTCTTTCCTCTTCCGTTGCAATGCACATTGCGCAGACTCCGACACGATCTGTTGCGTAGGCTGCTGTACAGGCTGAATCGGTCGGAAACCTAGCATCTGCTGGGACGTATTGACACACGATTGTTGTTGAACCTGAATAGCGTTCCGTGCATTACTGTTCCGCTGGTGCGGATTAATGTTTGTGAGGGTACCAGCATGAGTTCTCATTATTGCATGATCCGCGATTGAACTTGGTCTACGACTACGGACGTCCACTCTACCTTCAACAGGAAAGCTGCATCGATGTAATCGTAACCTCTCCACCAAGAGGTAGTAGATCGCTGTGTAGTGATCATAGGCATCTCTCCGCAATGACTGTAAAGATAAAATAAAAACTAGATTGTTACTGAGAACACAAAGTCTATCAGTAAGGCCTAAATGCCTGCACACAAATATTATATTTATCGATGGCAAGGAAAATAAAAGCAATCGCCTAAGCTCGAATGAGAGAGATAATGTGGTACTATACAAGGTTTTACAAAAATGGAATCATTTCTCAAAAGATTTGTTATCTTTCAATCCATGAGTGATAAAAACAAAATACTTTTTACAGAAAGTTGATGAGCACAAACTGAAAGTGCCAATAATTAAGTGAAGCATTCAAAGAAAACACTACGTAACTTGAGGTAATTACTAGTGGGCCAAAAGGGAAAAGCTGTCAAAAAGTTCTTTCTGTGTAGAAGACACTAAGAAGGCAAAACTTCAAAGCATGACATTGATATGTTTCTGGGGCACGGAAGTCGTACATGTATTTACAAAACACATATGTTTTTACAAATTTAAACAATGGTCAAGAAAGGTCCTCACATCGATGGTCTTTTGCTGATCGATTCCCAGACTCTGCATCAGTCTCAGGGCCTGCTCGTTGAACTCTCCGATGGGTTTGGGGATCTCCGTCACAGGGCTGACCGGTTGGGTAGCTGGAACTCCGCAGTCTGCAAACCACTTGTGAGACTTGATCTGGTCTATGGACAACCTCTTGGCCGGATTGATGACCAACATGTGCCTGATCAGGTGCTCACATTCTGGACAACAAAGAACAGAAATAGACTGGTCAATAATGGATACAGTAATCATCTTTTGAATAATCGCTGATGACTTTTCTACTAACTTTAGGAACTGGTCAAAGACATCATACCAAATTTGTCTTTTTCAGTCCAGAACTGAAGTGGGTTTGCATGTATGTATGCCTGCCTGCCTGTGACCGCAGTGCGTCTTGCAAAATGCCAATCTTCTACTAACTTGAGGAACTGGTCAAAGACACCATACCAAAATAGTCTTTTTAAAATCCAAGACTGCCCTAAGGACAACTCTTCTGAAAACTGCATGAACATGGGAACTACAGTATCTACCAGATGAATTGTTTACAATTTTCCCCACAGTGATCATTGCAGTTTATTATAACCATTGTTACAGCAAGAACTAGAATAAATGAATAGGATGAATCTAGGAATATTGCACAAAGTGTTTGACATTATTAAAATTAAGTGTGAAGTACGTTCTCATGACATCCAAGGAAGCGGGTAAGAGGTCAAATTTTTGAAGCATGTGTTGGGGCATATGTCTGGAAAGCTTTGCCAAATAGGCATTGCATTGACAGACATGGCAGCAAAGCTTGGGAAGAGAGAAAGATTTAGAGTCAAAATTGTCACAGGACATACCCCTAAAGGGAAACAGAAAAGTTTATCCCTCCAGGGGTATACTGTATTATAAGTGACAACTTTACTAAGATAGCTTCTAAAGACGGTTGACCTCTTTATTGAGAAGACCACTATGACAGATGTAACAAGAATATCCTCTAAATTCATTTGACATACCTTGTGACATGAAGAAAGGTATCCTGAATTTGCCAGCGAGAACCCTCTCCTTGAGCTGCGGCAGGGTGTTTGCATCGAAGGGCAGGGCACCACAAACCAGGACGTACAGCACCACACCAAGGCTCTGTAAACACACATAAAGAAATAAGATGAAAGAATAAAAACTTGGTGGATAGATACTAGGAGAAAATTCAGTAGGAAATTGCCAAAATGGGTGTCGATGGTGGTTCCCCATTTTCTACGGTGACATCTCTTACTATGTGAAAACTGCAGGTTAAGGTTTGGATGCCAGATGGTTTAGACCATGTGTGGGTTAGGTTACAAATAAGGTCTGGTGTCCTGGAGTTTGAGGACTTTAGAAAACTTGACTCTTCTATAAAGGAAGTGATTCTTCAGTAATGTCACTGGCACATGCCTACAGTCTTCAGGAAGATCTGACATTTGATCCAAAGACAACTTGCCCCAGGCTTATTTTGTGGAAAATACAGGGTTAGGGTTTGAGCATGGACCTACTATGTCCATGGTTTGAGTTATGATTGGGTTTTAGGTTAGCTTTCAGGCATGGTTTATAGTCACACTGTACATACACTTTATTGTAAAGTCCATGGCCAGTGTTAGGAATTTGACAAAAATAAGAACTTGACTGAGGGGCAATTATTGCCAGATCCAATACCATACAATCATTAAATTACCAGGCTAGTCTAAAGGTCTTTACTGACAGCAATCAATACAGCAATGACCTTTAATTGATATTCAGAGCATTGATGGCAAAGACCACAATGACTTCTCCTGTTTCATATCTATAGGCAATGGTGATAGAAGCATCAGTCACAACTGGGGAAGTATGAGATTTATCATCTGAACTTTATCATCTGAACAGCCAATCCAATTAATATTTGTGTTGAAAATTCTGCTTGTAATAGAATAACACTAGCAGGAAAAAATACAAACATATAGACTTCAGTCCTATATGTATTTCTTGTGATGTTAAAGTGGACATTATGTTCATGTATATGTGTGCAATGCAGGAAGAATGGATAACAAAGTTATTTTGTCACTTTTTATCATTTGCTACATTGTCCTAAATACATGTAGAGTTGTATTCTGGAGGGGGGAGGGCAAGATATTGAAGAGTTGAATAAACAAACAAATCATTCCATTAACACTTTCCATTTCAGTGTTACATGCAGGGCAAAGAATGGGCACAACATGAGCCAGCAACTATTTGATTTTAAAAGCAAAATGCACATTGCATTAACATAGTGGCAACTCATACAATGCCTACACTATATTAAAGTACAGGCACATTAATTTGGTGCTGGCTGCCTGCTATATTGCACGTCGTCGCTTGGGGCTGGGAGAAAAGCACATAGTCTCACACTTCGATGATGTCACATCAATATATCAGAGCTTGCTAGGCCGCATCATTAGCATATTGAAGGGTGCAAGTAGAGAGAAAAGTTTCTCCATCTTCGTGAAGGAGGGTTTGCATGTATGCCTGCCTGCCTGCCTACCTACCTGCAACCGCAGTGCGTCTTGCTTAAATGTCAATTTTCTCCAGATCTTCAATGGCGCAAAAGTAGGGCAGTGCACATGTGCAGCGGCTGCCGGTTGCCATTTCAGTGAAATTGAAATTACGCCATGCCAAGTACTTTCTCCCTCTGGCTCATTGGCTCTATCTCTCTCTCTCTCTCTCTCTCTCTCTCTCTCTTCCTTCCTTCCTCTATATCTCATTTATATGTCTCTCTTCTCCCTTTCTACTATTACAATGTATGTATCTTTCTCTCGTCCCCTCTCTCTTCCCCTCTCTCTTCCACTACATCAATTCTCTCTGTCTCTGTTTCTCCCTTTGCAATATAACTTCACCGTCTCTGTCCCTA
>BEXV01000249.1:248471-260333 GCA_003118195.1 Hemicentrotus pulcherrimus | reverse complement strand
CTAAAATGTTGTAAAGGCATTATACACATATCAATACATACTCTGTGATGAAAATAAAGAATAATAAATATGTATGCAATCATGATCCTGGGCTAAAAGAAAACAAAATTGAAACCATATAATGAGTCATGTGTGGTAATCTGCAGTATTTGTCAAGTACAGTGCAAAGATTTCTCCAATATGCTCTGTCATGCCGACGCATGCATCTCAGTTACACGCAATATTCCTCCTCGAACCGAAATTCATCTCCCACTCAGTTGCTATGGCGACGGAAGAGAATGGAAGACTTCCATTGTGATTCTCCATTTCCTTCTCTTTCTCTTTATCTCTCTCTCTCTCATTCTGTCTTTTAATTTCCTCCTTTTTCTCTCTTTTTCCTTCCCTCTGTCTCTTCCTTCCCATCTTTCTTTCTTTGTTTGTCTCTCTCCCTTTCTGCCTCTATTTAAATTTTCCATCTATCTCTTCCCTTTTTTATTTGTCTGTCATCTGCTGATTTATCAATCTCAATTTCGCCTACCATTTTCTCTCTCTGTCCCTCTCCAACTCTACATCTTTTAGTCTCACTCTTTCTCTCCATTTCTTTCTCTCTCTACCTCCCTCCACCTCCCCCTCTCCTCTCTCACTCCCCATCTCTCTCCATCCCTCTCCCTCTGCCTCCTTCTCCCTCTACTCTCCTCTCCCCCTCACTCTCCTCCACTCTCTCTCCTCCACTCCACTCTTCTCCGCCATTCTTCAAATACCAAAGTTCACGCAGAATGGCATCATCTCTCATCCCTTTTTTTTCCCCTGCCACCGTTGTCCGTTCAGAAAGATGCCGTCGCAATCTGCCTTCATCCGAGTACATGATCTCAAACGACGGATACCTACGTAAGACATGACGATACAGGATGTTGTTCATGTCACTTCCTCAATAGAAGCCATTCAAGACGCGCGTTTGGTCCAAAGGGAAACAAAAACACACAGCAGACGTCGCTAATGCCACGCTCCTTATCCTATTCGTGAGGAAAACTAATGGGAAGAGGATGTTTTTCTTAGAAGGCTTGTTTACTTCTTCGAGCAAATATCCTCTTCAAGCTTTGATTTCCGCTTTGACAACTATGGTCACTAGGGTATCCTCAAAGAAATAAAAATAGAAGAACTGCCAAAGCAGTCCACCTAAACTTAGCATTAATATTTTGGTATGAAGGGAAAAATAGGGAACTTCTTCATGGTGTCCATAACTATGTTTAATTCTGTTTACAACTCTACTACATAACAACTGCAACACAGGATGTAGTCATACTGAAAATACACTGAAATAGGCTGCTCTTCTGAGGCTTATGTTGATAGTGAAATGTTTATAAAAACAAATGATTTTTCACCTAACCAATTGCTTTTACTCTTATTTTGTGTTCTTTTGAAATTGTTTTATTTTTATTCTTAAGGGCAGGTCCAAGCTATTTGGATTGTGACGTACGGGACATTCAGAGACTTTAAACAAGAAATAATAATGGATGAAATTATTTGTATGGCTATCTTTTGGTATGAGTCTGTGGCTATTATGGGCTAGTTCATTTGTTGAAAGTTTTAGTTCTGACCAATTCATTAATTAATTTTTAATGTAATTAATGTGCTGCGTGACGTACGGGACCAGAGAATTTCTGACTTTTTCAAAAATAAGTTCATGGTAAAAGTTCTCTGAATTTATTAAGTTATGAGATTTATGGTAGTGATATCTTAATTCATTATGGAATCAAGCATTAATCACAACTATTACCATATTTTTCTGACCTTTCGTTGTTATGTAATATACCGAAACATAAATGTGTGTATGTGACGTACGGGACACGTGACGTACGGGACAACTTTTCCCTATGGGAAATTGCATTGAAATTNTATAAAAACAAATGATTTTTCACCTAACCAATTGCTTTTACTCTTATTTTGTGTTCTTTTGAAATTGTTTTATTTTTATTCTTAAACATCATAGTTATGCATGAATAACTGAATGCATAGAAATATTGAATCTCCATGGTAAAAAGGGATTACCATTTACCTTATACCATAATTTCATTAATTTTAGTAAATTATACTGTACTAATAATTAGAGGCAGACAATACATACATTATTGCTTTTCCCTGGAATGTTGCGTTCTTCATTCATCATGAATTTCATTTTATTTTCCAAATACTAGTATCTAATGAATGAAAATAATTGCAAAATGAAACAAGGAAACTCTTTTCAAGGACTCTGTCTGACAATTGCAATTTTGTAAGTATACACTAATCCCCTTTTACATCTTTAACTTAATTAAGTCTAGAAGGAAAAAAATGGCTACATTTTTCGATTTTTTTCTCACATCACATTTGCTCCATTCCTTCCCAATGGTAGAATGATTAAGAGCGGATGGTTAAAAGCTTTGAGGCTCTCTCTCTCTCTCTCTCTCTCTCTCTCTCTCTCTCCTTCACGGATCGTTACATTGGAAGCATCAACCCTCGGAATATTGTCATCGTGAGGCAACGGAGAGAGTTTATGAATGGGGCAGGGACCTTGCGAGTTGGCAGTGGGTCATGACAAATACAGCACGAGAGCTAGCGACCCTGAAACGGAGAGAGTTTGATCTACGCATTGAGAAGGAAAGCCAACAAATACAGATATCAAGAAAACATGTCCCTCGGGACGTTCTAAGCTGGAGATCTTGCGAGGAAGGCGATTTAACGATACGAACAGGAAGTTTGATTTTTTTTCTTCCCATGTGGCACGTGAATAAACAAGGCTGTTGCCAATTTGTGACAGTGAGAGCGTCATTGGGTTGCAAGCAATGGTCAGTGGCTTGTCCATGTTGCTGACCATGCAGAGTGTGGCCTTTGACCAGCTGGATTTGTACCTAAGAAACGACAAAGCTCAAAACAGACAGACAAGCAGGGAAAAGGAAACTGAAGAGCCTTGGTGTTTATTTCCATAAATGTTTTTCTAAGATTAATCAGGCTTCATATGTGGCGTGTCTTTAAAAAATCTCATATTGTAAAATGACTACTTACGTACGCACTGTCTGTACTTGATAATACTCTAAAAAATCACTATTGTCACAAAAAGATAAAAATAATCTTTTCAGTTCATCCAATAGTACATTCTAGCTTTTACAAAGGGCAAAATACAAAACCTAATTGTATCATCAAATTATCCCCATGGATGACTTAGTAAAATCACATTGTCTGATCAGAAAAAATTAATTTGTTTTCCATGATCAGACAGCCTAACTCCGAGAGAAAATTTAAGGAACTCAATAGAAGAATCAATTAAATTTCTCTTGAGACAAGGCAAGAAATAGCGGTATCCTATTTATTATTTTCAGTATATAAGGCACTTGACCCTTTGACATTTTCTGCTGATGGTTTCTATTTGCTTCGTACAAGGAGGAGGGCGGAGGAGAAAACTGGACTAAAAGGCGTGGGCTTAAAGGGCACGATGGAAGACCAGAAGGGAACGAGTCAGAATGACGAGGGAGGGAACGAACGAGTGTGGTATCAAGTGGGAGGCGCATGATGTACAGGAGAGATGGAAGAGAAAGAAAAGGAGCATCCCCATACTCATTTGGACAGAAGAACTATATGTTTTGCGTGATAAGTTCAGTTTGCATTCACTTAATAAAACGTAAGGACACAAATATGGCACAACAAATTGGATGTCATTTAGTTATGGAAATTAATAAGCAGTGTCCACTTGAGAAGCGTGAGTTGTATTATGAAAACTTGTATACTTTGCTATCTATACTTTGCTATCTATATCAAGATGAGGAGAGAGAGAGAGAGAGAGAGAAAGAGAGAGAAGAACGTACAAAACTGGAGCAGGGTGAGGTAGCAGACACTGTTGGCCCTATTTTTCAAAATGAGTTTCTTCAAAGACGCTTACTTATCCAGTTTGTTTGGTCATATGGTCAAGATATATTGAGAGAGAGAGAGAGTGAAAAATAGAAGAGAGAGGAGAGAGGAGAGATGAGAGAAGAGTGAAGAAGAGAGGCATGTTGTCAAAACGGAGGGAGGAGAATTGAGAGAACAGAGGGGAGCAGAGAAAGAGACAAGGATAAAGAGAACAGAAGACACACAATGAGAGAGACAGACAGGGAGACGGGAACAAAATGAGAGACAATGAGATGGAAAAGAGGGAGAGGTGGGAGAGGAGAAAAGAGAGAAACAGAGAGAGAGAAAAGGAAATACAATTTTTATAAAGAGGGAGGAAAATTCAGAGGGCAGAAGGGAGCAGATAAAGAAACAGGGAGAGAGCGACAATAAGACACGCAATGAGAGAGACAGATTGGAAGACAGAAACAAAAGAAGACACAATGAGATAGAAAAGAGGCAGAGGACTAGAGGTAGAGGCAGAGAGAGAGAGAGAGAGTTTATATAACCAGAGAGAGGGTGGAAGAAGAGAGAAAAGGAGATATATCAAGATGAGGAGAGAGAGAGAGAGAGAGAAAGAGAGAGAAGAACGTACAAAACTGGAGCAGGGTGAGGTAGCAGACACTGTTGGCATTTTAAATCACGGTCATTGCGTCATCTACGCAGAAGTGTATTGATTGGAAATGTTTGCCACTCTACTTCGAGTCACGGTACTATGCATCCGTCCATCACACCACCATTCATCCCCTGCAGGTCCCATTTATCAATCCCTCTACCGGTATCTGAATTTAAGGCAAACCATGCTATTCATATCTTGTAAGTATTCTGCATTTGTCATTTCAGCCAATTCATATTTCATGACCACCACATGCAGATACATGTTTATAGTACGCCCCTAATTTTCTTCGTGTTCATAATAAGTTTATTTCTNTTTCTACCCCTCTCTCTACCTGTTCCACTGTTTCTTTCTGTCTTTTTATCTCTAGCTATTAACTCCCCTTCTCTCCCTCTACTTGTATAACAGTCTACTAATATCATCTTATATGAACAAATTCCTAAATCATGTTTCACCCTCATAAATTGTTTAGAATGATGCATGAACTAAAGCGAATTTCACTTATGCTCAACTATAAATTAAACTGATACTTTACTCAAGTGTGGTTGCTTAATATCATTTTGCCTATATACAACCTATATTGACAGAATACAAGTAATAATAATAATAATAATAATAAATAAGTAAATAAATAAATAAATTTTAAAGAATAATAAAAAATAACATCAAGCAGTCTTACAAAGCTATAATAGACATATATTTCTTATTTGATGCCATTTTCTTTTGAAGTTTTGCTTATCATTGGAATAATGAAATTGAAAAAAAGGCAAGAAGGGATTACGATTTGATCTTTCTCTATAGCCACTAACATCCACCCCATATCCTATGCCCTTTTCACCCCCACACAAAATACAATTAATGAAATGTCATCAGGTCACATAAATAAAATCTTCTTTTATTTTGCGCTTCATAAAAGAAAAGGAGGGGGTGGCGATATTGTCGTAAAAGTAAATAATGAGGATTGCATTAGATACGTTCACAGAGAATCGTCCTGGTTTTAGAGTGTAGCAGAACCTTTAATTTAAAAAAAAATTTGACCTATTAACAATGACTAACGTTCATATGGGACCGGCTCAACATGAACGGGCGCTCAGAGTTTTAAACTGCAAGCAAGCTACATTGCACACATGATATGTCAACCTATTTCAAGTCACACAATTAATGCCCTAGTATTTCAAAACACAAATTTGGATACCTGGGACTATGTTATGTGATAAACCATAGGACTGACTCGACTTGAGTCATCTTGGAGTGTAACGTCAGAAACATCATCCTGAATCACTTACTCTGCGTCATGATCAAATCAATCTACCGACGACCCCCCCCCCCCCTTCACCCTCCCCGAGGAAACGGGCCAAGATAACGAACGATGATGTCATCAAAACTATGGTGTTTGCGTCATAGGATCCAGGCACTAGCTGGCTAGCATGACAACCCTGATGAAACGCTTCCCTGAACGCCGTTCGGATCCGTCTCAAATGAAAGTGCCAATCTTACTGCATGAAATAATCTAAGATGGGCAGGCAGATTAAGTCCCGTGGAGTCAGTTTGGCGCTGATTCCATCCAGTAAGAGAGGCCGAACAGCACTTTTCATGGATAGTTGCTATTTAGGTCGTAAATACATTGGAGTTATAGGCTTCTGCTCGCAATGGATTTTTTTTTTACCAGTAGATATTTTCATTTAGATCGATAGGACATATGATTTTACACCATGAAATTTGAATTTAATTTCAATTTCAGTTAAGAATGTTGCTGGAGTACCAGTGGATGGTTGAGTATGAAGACATGGAATGACAATTAAAAGCCCCCAACATACGGAAATGACATCTATCAAATTCATTGATTTTCTTTTCTGTAGCTCATTACAGTCAATTATCATCTCTCTCTCTCTCTCTCTCTCTCTCCCTCTCTTTTTCTACCCCTCTCTCTACCTGTTCCACTGTTTCTTTCTGTCTTTTTATCTCTAGCTATTAACTCCCCTTCTCTCCCTCTACTTGTATAACAGTCTACTAATATCATCTTATATGAACAAATTCCTAAATCATGTTTCACCCTCATAAATTGTTTAGAATGATGCATGAACTAAAGCGAATTTCACTTATGCTCAACTATAAATTAAACTGATACTTTACTCAAGTGTGGTTGCTTAATAGCATTTTGCCTATATATACAACCTATATATACAACCTATATAGACAGAATACAAGTAATAATAATAATAATAGTATTAAGCTTTTATATAGCGCTTAATACAATGTCTCTAAGCGCTTTACAAATATACTATTACCCCGGTCATTGGATTCGGTGTTTGCCCGCACACACTGTGCACAATCTCCACTCCCTGGGGAGCATTCTAGCCAGGCGATACTTGACGCTCATAAACTGTTTGACCAACTATGACTATTTAGATGAGTTCTCTGGCAATATTATTGCCTCAAGCGAGTAAATCTATATTGCCTACACATATAGATATAATGAATGAAATATACCTTGCATTATGAGTTATACAGAGTAATACATGACTGAAAGAAGTGATGAAACACACTAAGCAGTATGGTCAAACTGAGTATTGTGTACATGTAATAGAAAACATTGTATTTCTAGGCTAGTCTGAAGATTCAAACTCTATTTGGGTACTTCAATGCAATATTATAAAGGCTTGAGCCTAGCCTAACTTTCTCGGTCACTTACTGTGAAGTGAGTTGACTAGCAAAGATAAGAGAAGCTACAGTACATCGCCAATGCAGTTCAGCAGAGCATGAAGTCTTGATAGTCTTACTCTTCACACACTCTGTAATGATCATGACCTACAATGGTCTGTGTCCCCAGACTACTTTCCCGGTAATCATATTGCGCATTAAGCATGGACTGATATTCATGGAAGGCGCCCGAGTTATTGATTTCCCCCAATCCGGCACTTCCCAACCTGAACAAATCCCCGCAAATGTCAGAGGGTGACATTAAGGACGAGACTCGCACCCTTTCTCTTCCAGCATTTTGTTGGTTGTTCTTTAATTTCTTGTTTTTTGCTCCATCCTGACTGTCGCTTTTCCCTAGGTCCGGTGATTAACATTTGTAATAGTTTTTCGTAAGTATCGGCATAAAGTGCTTCTCCAACAGCGAGTAATGCCCTAAATGTTCTCGGGAGGACAGCTAATTCAGTCTTGTTTAAACCCATTTTATGACAAGGGAAAATTCATCTTGTCTTGATGCTGGACTAGCTTACGGTTTGACCAGTCTTCATTAAGGGGCTTGAGCCGTATTCACCATCTTTTATTGGAAATGTAAACTGAATGTAAAAGCATCTCGATTCATGGCTGATATGTACATGTAATTCTTCCAAACATATCTATGCTAATGAGAAAGGAGAAATCTTGGATATTATTATTTCTAATGATTTGAATGCCCTTTGAGGCCCTTCCAGCTTTATAAGCAGAGTGAAAGTTTTTACTACGGTAGTACGGTATCTTTCCAAATGTGACTGTGATATCCGCTGTAAATGGCAACCAAAAGTCAAATTAGGCGATATACATGTACACCTATGCAAATGTAGGTTAAAGGTTTTTCATCAGTCAACCCAAATAAAAAATAGCCCTATCTGATATTGATTCAAAGGCAAATGAATGTGATACATTTCCATAACATACATTTGTCTTCCCGTGCTACTGAACACCATGTATCTGGACCAGAGAGGTACTTATTAAAAATGTCCTATTTCTACTAAATCAATAAACGATACAAGTGTGTGGGAAATTACGGAGCGTCCTGAAACACAAAATTTAATCAACCTCAAGAGGTTGCTCTGGTGAGAAGAGTTTTTATCGCTCCCGTAATCAATCTTCGCTTTCCCGGAAAACGCACAATCCTCGACGCATCTTGCAAATTGGCAAGCAGTGAGAGAAGGGGAAGGCCAACTACATGACGAGGTGGTGGCGCGACAACTCTGCGTTAGAAAGAAAAACGCATGTTTAATCTAGTGCATGAAATTAAAGCAACGTTTGGATCCTTAGAAATGTTTCAGAGATGAATTGTATGTTGGTGATGAGGTTCACTTGCTCAAGAACCTGAGGTGTCTTTTATTTTAAACAAATGATGTCTCTGCAGAACAAGCGGACTCCACTCAGAGCCAGAAGGGCTATAAACATGGACTTAAAGATCAAGTAGAGTTCTGGTCGTGCGATTGCATTGTGATAGAAACAGCGTGGAATCGATCAGAAAAGGTTAAGTATTGGTGTGTACTACAAGGTTCTGGAATCATCAAAATGATAAGAAATTTGGCCCAGATTTTTATGATGTTACACGCCATAAAGGCATTTGAAGAGCCTTGTTTTTCAGGGATAATTGTTTCATCTGAAGTTCTTCCACACTTGCATAATACAATGATAACACTCACAAATTAATTTTTCACCTCTTCCCAGAACCCGACCTCCTCTTTAATGTCCATCTAGCTCTAATTAAACAGACGGAATGTTGAACAATCAAGAAAACAGAAGATTTCCTGTCAGTCTTCCTGTCAGCTCAATTTAATTTAAATATATATTTGCTTTCCAAATTCATCAAAATCTTGCCCATAAATGTCACACAGCTACCACCATTAATACCTGAAAGCTCTATTTTGAAATTCTTTGAACATTAAAAAAAAAAAAAATTAAATTGTGGAACAGGAAGGGTTTATATAATTCATCAAAATGTTGTCCAGAAATGTCAGATCTTCCATCACGATCGTCACAAAGCATGTACTATCATCAATGATTCAGCCCATAATACCCCCATCGTTTAGCCTTGCACCCTGAGGTGTTTTGACAGGGACCCTGATGAATCACCATGTGCTTTGTTTGTTTGGAGAACCAGTGCTAACAGTTGAGTCACCTGGTACACAAGACTAATTAAGAGAGGACTCATGAGCTAATTGGTGTCGTAGAAGAACAAAGTACTGGGTATTCAATGTTTTTCTTGTAATTTCAGCAAGTCTTCTCATTAATATAAAGAACCAGTGCTAACAGTTGAGTCATCTGGTACACAAGACTAATTAAGGGAGGACTCATAAGATAATTGTTGTCTTAAAAAAACAAAGTATTCAATGTTTTTCTTGAGTCTTCTCATTATACGGACCGTTTTGAACATAGTCGTAAATATTTTCCCCTATTGCCCTCAGCCTCCTTGAACAACAGACAGGTCTCCTTTATGTAATTAGTTATCGTATGAAGTGGAGACACTTTTTGTTCTTACTTTGTCCTGCAGCCTGCTTTTATTTTGTGAAACCTGTCCCCAGGAACAAAGCATTTTAATTACCTAGATGTGAGGGGTGTTTTCTTGGAAATGTTTCTGCTTTGAGACTTGCATTGTCATATATGTGTATTGTCTGAATTTCTGTTGACATCTTTATGTGGAACACAGCGTTAAAATTCAATTACATTTGATAACATAAGGGTGTAGGTGGAAGTGACTGGACATGTCAACCCCAAAACTTCTGATTTGTCTGATGACATACCCTAACCAAAATAGAGCATGGAGCAACTGTTATCGGAGCAAATTTTGAAAGATTTGAGTCAAATTTAGCCGCAGGCTCCCCTCATGGTGGTGCCCTTCCGTCAATTCCTTGAAGTTTCAGCTCTGCGACCATACTTCCCCCAGAAGTCAAAGACGTTTGTTTCCCTTAGACTGCCCACCTGCCGCATCGTATGGGAGTAGAAGATAACAATAACTCACCCAAATGTCTAGTTGAGGCCCATCGTACTTCTGACCCTCGAACACTTCTGGAGCTGCGTAAGGTGGACTGCCACACCACGTTGCTAGGTGCTCGCCAGGGACGAAGAAATTACTGAAACCAAAGTCGGCTATCTTGATGTTCATGTTGCCATCCAGAAGAAGGTTTTCGGCCTGCAAGGGAAGACAAATCAGGAAGATAGATATTACTAATAATAGACAGAGAAATCTTCATTTTCTTTTTGTTTTAATATCTGTTATGTGTTTAATTCCTGATGCAAATGTAAAGAACAGCTCTAAAAGGATAAGCTAACATGTAGCAAGTGAATATATATTGCTGTTGAGAGTCACAAGGGTGTAAACTTGTACTTAAATACTGAATTCAAGCATTCGATCTTGCTCTAAGCAGTCAACATAATAACACATATTTATATGCAATATGTCAACAAATGTTTCATTCCTCTGCTTACAGGGGAGGACAACAACACAATGTACAACGTTAGGTAATGATTTGATACAGTCAAACCTGCTTCAGTGACCACCTGTCTATAAAGACCACATTTATTTGTTTCCCTTGAAAATGGTTTCTCATTGAAACATGTACTAAAGGAAACTGTCTACAAAGACCACCTTCCTGTGTTTCGAATGGGTGGTTGCTATAGACAGGTTTGGCTGTATCATATAACAATCACATTGAATTAGGGGCAGCACCAGAATATTTGTTGGATTGGGGTGGGGTTGGGGAGGGGGAGGCACTGGTATCTACAAGACCTGCTCAACACGCTGCGCCTGCATTGGACGTATATATCCACCCACAAAGTACAGACTGACCCTAGCAAAAAATGGAAGCCAGATCGGACCATAGTTACGAGCAGATCACTTCACAGCTAACTAGATTACTGCCTGCTGCCTCCGGAAATGTGGAATTGATTTCTGCAAGGTGGAGAATAGTCTGTCGTCGTTTGTCGATGGTATACCTCATCATGGTATGTCACAGTATATCAAAAGTGGATTCCAAGTGGATTGGGTGCCAGTAATATAATCCATTATTATCATTATCTTTATCATTATCATCATCATCATCATAATAATAATAATAATAAGTGTGATGATGATGCTGATTTGGTGCCTTACAAGTCTAATAATTTATTACCATCGTTTCTATTATGCTTATTATTATTATTATCAACAACATCATCATCATCATCATCATCATCATCATCATCTTCATCCTCATCCTCATCATCATCATCTTCATTCATATTAAGATGATGATAATGATGATGATCCCCTAGAAGCTTACAATTAGCTTCTTTTCATGATTAGGCCTGTTTTTGGTACTGTTATTTTTCTTCTAAAAATAAGCTTGCAGCAGATATACTTAATCTTGTTAGTCATTTATGTCTATATGTGCACCTACTTTGCATCAATTGGCTTAATAGATTGGAGCTGAAATCAGAGAGAAGCCAAGATTTACTGCAATGCTTGCTCACTGAAATGTATAATGCATGTGTGTATTACATAAATGTTTGGAAGCATTAGGCGCTAAAATGTCTGTATACTGCACTTACTAAACAACTTTGAATTTTCACACGATGGGGGAGCATACTGGGATGGGTGAGGGATTGGGTGAGGAGTAATAGATGGGGGGGGGGGGGGG
>BEXV01000249.1:232686-247009 GCA_003118195.1 Hemicentrotus pulcherrimus | reverse complement strand
CCCCCCCCCCCTCTCTCTCTCTCTCTCTCTCTCTCTCTCTCTTTCTCTCTCTCATAACTATCTCTCAAGTCTTTTTGTACCTTCCTTAACTATGTTTTTGTCACAAATACAAATGATGTATATCAATATTACTCGTTTTCTTTTCATCTCTCTATCTCTCTCCCACAATAGCCATTTCCATCTCCTCGTAAAGTCTACATATATTTCTCCTAACGTTTATCGATGTAATCACAACTTGTTGTAGGGAAGACATTAAACATCCAAGAGACTTGTTGCAGATAAATGCACAAATGCTGACATGGTTGCATGCCACTGTAACTACATGTATGAATCGTCGGATGGAAGTGAGTAATTGCAATCAGCACTTCATTCAATAATCAATAACTTCCAACTTGCTACCTGAATTTGTCACAGGAGGACATCTGCATTTAAATTCATATCCACAGATAAAGGTACAAAATGTTGGATTCCACTAGGGTACATGTCAGTATCCACTATGAGGATAGAGAAAGAGAGAGAGAGAGAGAGAGAGAGAGAGAGTAATTGTAATCAACACTTTCGCCAAAGAATCAATAACTCCTAACTTGCTATCAGCAATTTGATCAAAGCGAGATTACATGATCAAGGTATCCTATGGTCTCTCTCTCTCTCTCTCTATCCTTGCCTTCTATCTCTCCCTTGGTTGCTATGCAGCCGGGCATTCGGTTGCCATGGTAACTTACCTTGAGGTCACGGTGCACAACGTGTCGTTTGTGGCAGTATTCCACAGCGGCGATGATTTGCATGAATTTCTTTTTGGCTTCTTTCTCGGACATCCGGCCATGCGTGTCTAAGTAATCTGCGTGATGAAGTAGAAGAGAGATATAGACAGAGAGAGAGACAGATAGAGGGTGTGAGGGAGAAGGAGAAAGAAGGGGAAGAAAGAGAAAGGAAAAGACAAAAAGCAAGAAAGAGTGATATTCAGTAGAGAGATATACAGAAAAAGAGGAAGGATGGAGAAAGAAAGAGAGAGGAAGGAGTTGAGAGAAAAGAGAGAAAGAGAAAAAACAGAAGATGAGAGAGAAGATCAAAGAAGAGGAGAAGAGGGAGAGAAAAATATTCATTGTTAATTGTTTGTTTTTGTTTTCTATAAAGAATACACATTTTTGCTGCCCAGTTATAAATACAACAAAAGGCAAATAGGATAACATATTCATGTATCTTTGAAAAAGAAAAAAAAAGTTATATAAGACATACACATACTGTAAGTACATTTAAACGACAAATCTTGAAGTAACATTACCGGGTATACATAAACACTGCTGAAATAATGAATTGACCTGTTCTAAAATGTTTCCAACAAAAATTACACATCTGTTCTGAACCAGAAGGGTGTTTTGAATATGTTTTAACACAGAGTTAATATCCTTCTGCCATTTATGTGTCACATTAATAGAATCAAATTTCCTTGTCCATAACATTACATAAATGTGTTTCCCATTGGTGTTACATACAATATAAACAAAGGCATACACATGTACATGTATGGTGTGCTGAGAGCTAAAAGGGTGTTGAGTTAATTTTTGTTTTAATTGTTAATGTTCATCAAGCAGACAAAAAATAAGAAGATTATTATATCATACATGTACATACTACAGCATCTGTGATTATAATCAATATTCATTATTTGTGCAGGAAATATGCCCTGGAATGATCTATTTTTAGGCATTTAATACATAACTGAACTATTGCATAACATGTACATGTATAGGCCTCGAGACATATCAGCCTATATCCCTCCATGTATATACCTGCAGGAAGGTACCATGTACAGTAATTGATTTTGTTACATCTATAAATAAACATAATTAGATGACACGTTTTCCCTGTACCCTTTTCACTTGTTTCAGAAGCTCATGAATATTCATAGCTCTCATCAATACTCATAGCTCTCATGAATATACCTCATCATCTCATGCATAATAAATCTTGTTTACAAGCAAATCACCAGCTGGGCCTGGCTATATGCCAGCCTGAATTATGCAACCAGCCTTGTAAGCAGCCAACTAAACTAGGCAATGGAATGTCCCAAAGTTGACCTCGAATGAGGACAAAAGGTCGTGAAAGGTCAGATCCTTGTGAAAGGTGTCATTGGCCGTGATTGTAGGAGTAGAGAAGCAGATAATGAGCAGAGACAGAGAGGGAGAGGTGGAGCATGGTATAGGTCCATGGGTGGAGGGAGACCAAGAGAGTAGGAGGAAAAAGAGAGAAGGGAGAGGGGGAAAGGGGAAAGGGGGAGGGGGAGGGGAAAAGGGAGAGGGGAAAAGGGAGAGGGGAAAAGGGAGAGGGGAAATGGGAGAGGGGAAAAGGGGGAGGGGAAAAGGGAGAGGGGAAAAGGGAGAGGGGAAAAGGGAGAAGGGGAAGAGAGAGGGGGCAACTGATACAGGAATTATTCTGGCAGGGCACTATACATGTACATAATATAATATTCAATTGCATAAAATCTTCAACAGATGATTTCATCTTACATGTGAAGTAGAAGATCTCATACCAACGTTACATGGACATCATCATAATTTGTGCCCCAACCTCATGGAATGACCCAGATATATAGAGGCATGAGATAGAAAGAGGGAGGGAGATAGATAAATAGATAGAGAGAGAGAGAGAGAGAGAGAGAGAGAGAGAGAGAGATAGGGATTTGAGAGCTGACTTGAAAGGAATCCCAACCACCTTCCAGCGTGCGTCAATTAACATGAACGCTGTAACCAAAGACGCGCCTGCATGCAATGTAGGGCAAACCTTATAACCCTCATCCATAGGCGCACAGACAGCCCCGTAATTCAGAGCCACGACCCTGGATGGATGACCCCTTTGCAGGGGGTCTTACCAAAAGTAATAATGAAGACATTGTCGTCCGTCCGTGGAGACTCTAGAAAATCTGGATTCATGCATAATCTTCAAATTTGCCGCTAGTTTCTTCTTTTCAAAATTAGAAATGTGGGACAAACATAATAAAACCTTCATGTAAAGATGCACAGTCAGCTCTCTACATGTAGTTCATGTGCGCAACCCTGGATGGGCAGCAACATACCGGTACTGGCAGAAATTAACTGCTGTGAGACCTCTATCCTTCTACTGCTCCAGTAAATTGCATAGATTGATTGTTGCTAGGTAGGAAAAACATTATTGCTTGTACGTTCTACCGAACTAAACGGAATGTATGCAATTTGCATTCTGACTATTGAAATACAATTATTCGTAACAGGTGAATGACATAATTTCTAAAGTGGCACTTAAAATAGATTTGTGCATTAAATTTCATTACATAACAATATTGGCCTATTGATTAACACTTTTGGCTGGAGTCATATCAGGGTCTGACTTAATAGACTATCAAGCACCTCCAGTGAGAGAATTAGGCAAGCATTGCTACTGTGCCATTAAAGTTCAAGAACACTGAGCTGCATTGCTGCGATGATAAAACACTGTTTGTACTGCACTACCTGGTACGCAGGCATGAGAATTATATTTCATAATCACTGGGTCAACAAATGAGATCATATCATGGTTCAAGGCTCAATCAAGCTAAGATGCAATGGTTCAACGTAACTAACAATACGATTTACATGTGTAATGGTTTAGCATAACTTACAATATGATGTAATGGTTCAGCGTAACTTACAATACAATGTAATGGTTCAGCGTAACTTATAATACGATGCACATGTGTAAATGGTTCAGCGTAATTTACAATACCATGTAATGGTTCAGTATAACTTACAATACGATGCAATGGTTCAGCGTAACTTACAATACGATGTACATGTACTGGAAAAATACCATGCAATTGCATGACTAGAGCCCAGAGCTCTGTCTTGTTGGCTCTCTGACTACCCGAAAGCTTGCGATACTTGTCCGCCATAGCAACAAGTAATATATTCAGACTGGATTTGAAGTATTGTACTAGTAGTTCATTCACTGATAACAAGCTGATGGAATAACTTGTCGCTTTAACTTTTGAACCTTTGAACCTTTCAACCATTTAACTAGGTTCCCCTGGAACAAAATATCTAGAAATCTGAATATGTTAGTATAAACCTGTCTATTTGGGGAGGTTGTGGCACTCACAAAAATGCCCACCTGGGGTTTTAGGATCAAGAGGGTTAAGACTAAACTGTTATAAGAGACTGATCTGCAGATGGTGAACCCCTTGGTCCTGATCCTGCCCAAGTCACGGCTGAACCCGACCAAGTGAATTGGGTCAGCGGGATAAACCAAGCATGTCACCGCAGCGCGTCATCTGATGAGCTCGCCATGCCCCTGGTCTAACGACCTTTACCCCGTTCGCATTTGATACAAAATCTGGAACGTTTTTTTAACATTGTCTAGCCATTCAGGTAGTAGTCCAGAATCTAGGCTATATAATTTTGATCTCCACCACACCAACGCAATATGCGACTTCCGACCTCTACTTACTTGCTGCCAGCGGAAGATGGCGTGATATCATTAAATTAGGACGCCCAGCGAAGCTTAGGCTTGGCTTTTGAGCATAGTTATGAGTTTGTTGAATTAACGCCATCTTCGGTGGCTTGAATCAAGTAAAGGGAATATATAGAACCAGCCAGATTCTGGACTATTCAGGTAGGGGGAAGAGTATACATGAATCTGCATCTATTCTAAACAAACAACCAAACAAACCTAACCTAAAATCCAACTAGAGCAATAAACCTAACCCTACATGTATATCTTTGATGAAATAAGCCCAGAGCAATTTCCGCCAAGCAATTTTTGCAGGAGCGTACATCGGAGCACAATCTTAGCTCCATTTTCCTTCTGGTACAAGTAGATGGAGCAATTAATCTACTGGTAAGAACGGGGCATGATGTGTGTCAGGGCCGGATGTCACCCGCCAAATTCCCGGCATTCTTGACATGACTCTTCCTATGACATCCCAGTACAACTCGGATGTACGCGGACACGAGAGCAGGTCACAACACACACACGCACGCCCTCGCTCTGTTTTGTTATGAATGCATTGACCGCCTTCCGTGTTAACCTTTGGGGTGCATCCGCGGAACTCGCCACATCCTACCGTCTACCAGCGCGGCAGAGATCCTGTCTGCCTTGCTTCGGTGTTGGGAGGGAAAGGGTTAAAACATTCAGGTATGCACTGACGTCAGAGAGAGCAAGTCAAACATGTTACATCTATAGCCATGGGATGAGGATGATATGTCTTTACCGACAAAACATTTATTGTACTAAATATACCTCGGTTGGGACGATGATGAGGAGCGGAGGGGTAAACATGATTTGTTCTGACCCCCTTCCCTCCAGATTCTTTTGATGATGAATAATGATGCAACATTACATCCAAGGTTTAGGAATGGCGAGGGAGTGGGAATGGTTTGACAGAATAAATTAGAGGGCAAATTGATGATTTCTGTAGGAGTCTAATGCAAGTCCAGCAGAGGCTTAGAATAGTTTGGCACTATTCTTGTATTGATAATGGGTGATGGATGGGTCCTATAATGGCATTAGGGATGATTGTGGTGATGGTGATGGTTATGGTGGTGGTGATGTAATGGTGATTGTGTAGCTGTGACAGCTACAGCCTTTTCACACACATCTAAAATTCTATAAACACGATTAGTTTAAAGGGCTTTAAACTAATCACCTGTACATATGACATTATTCACACACAGAAATTTTGTTATGATCGTTAATCGTTTCGTGATTAACTACTGCTCGTAAAATGCACAGTAGTGCCATTGCACATTGAAGGTCAGGTCATATCAAACAGAGCGCTCGCTCCATCCAGTTTAAACACGTTTAAACACGAATAACCGTTCACACACAAAATGTCAAGCTCTCCAGATACGAACTTCGTATCTGCAGCCTGCTTTTAGGGGCGTATGAATCGCGACTCTATATCTATCCCAACATCGTATAAACGATGTACACACAGGGAAATATTTCTATAAACATGTTTAAAACTGTTGAGTTAAACACGTTTATACTAATCATCTCTAGATACAATGAATTTTAGCTGTGTGTGAAAAGGCTGTAAGTGGCAGTGCTGATGATCCTGATGATGATGATGATGATGGTATTGATTGAACTATTGATGATGGTGAAGTTAATGGTGATAGTGGTAGTGATAAAGATGATGATGATTAGGAGAATGATGATGATGATAATAAAGATGCTATGAATAATAATGATCATGATAAAGATAACTTTGCTGCCACTGAAGATGTATGAACTATGTGAATGATGAACCTAATGATCGATGAACCTAATGACAAAAGCAACCATGCCCCAAACACGTTTATATTTTCAAAGCCAAGACCAAAATTTCATATTGATATAGAGTGCATATGTCTACAAGTCCTCATGATCGTTGACCCAATTATGGAGAAGGGAAGAAGAAAAAAAAAAATTATATCACCACATAAACAGCTGTACAAAAAAAGTTATACTACAACTGATAAACAAGACTGAAATATGAATTGAGAGGGAAAAAAGATGAAAGAAAAAATGGGACCAGATGCTAGCGCAAACAAACTTCTTCAAGCTGTGTGGGACGATCTTTACAACCTAGCACATATTCACGAAAAACAACTTCCTTACGAGAAAAGAATGAGGTCAAATATGTTTTATCAAGACCCGGTATGAATTGAACCTTTTCAACAGCACCGAACCCTGGGCCTAGCTGTGTCTATTCACAACCGCTGATTGTTCGCTAACACAAATAGATTACATCGCGTGCAGATGGACGTACAAAAAGCATCAATCGCTTGGAGAGGAACATGTGAACAAACAATGTGTTCACATTTTCACTGTTTGCATGATAACATAAATTAATAAAACGTCACAAATTTTGCAAACGAACAAAAACTCAAACTGCTAGTAATTGAGTCACACTGATATGGTATTGAATTTTTACGTTTTGCTTAAAAGTTGTTACTTTTATAGTACCATACTTTTTTTGTCAAACATTTTATTTCATGTTTGTTTTACCTGACTGCTAACAAAGCGTATGCTTGGAAGGAAGCAACCAGGGGACTGACAGCTGTACGTCCTCTCTGAGGGACTTGGTAACGAGGATTAATGCTTTATCAAAGGGCACTAGCAACATCGACTTGGCTTGGAACCGCGTAATCACAAGACCGCTGCTCTAGCTACCACAGAGCCATCGTTCCTTGATCCTCCCTGTTAATAGGAGCGCGGTTTAGGAATAAAGGTGACAAATCAGGAATATTATGAATAAAGGTGACAAATCAGGAATATTAATGGTTGAAACTTACCGAACATTTCACCATTGCTTGCATATTCCGTTACAAGATAGAGCATGCTTTTCGTTTCCATAACCTACAGGAGAAGGAGAAAAAAATTCAGATAAAAATAAAAAATCAGGATTTCAAAATGCATTGACAGTCAATGTTTAGGCCTGAAATCATAGTATCTTACAAGGCCAAGAATTGCTTTAAAAAAAATACATTCTCAATAGCATTGCATCAAGCAGTCTGCAAAAAAAAGTTGTAAATAGCAAGATGAAAATTATCATTACCCAATAAATATATAAACATATAAATCAAACAACAAGCTATCATGAATTACAAAAAATGGGTTTAATTAAACCCGATATTACATAATAATTCAGTAACAATAATGGAAATTGTGTTTCAGCTTGTCTGTGGGTTGAATTAATTTCATAAATGACAAGTTGTACTAGAGAGATATTTTCATATCAGTTTTTCTCTGAGTGTTCTGTCTCGACGTTTGCAAAGTTTGAATGTTAATTGATTTGATGTAACAAATTGTAATGCAAATTCTGTTTCCTTTACTTATCAACTATTTTCCTTCTAAACAGCTTAGAGGCATTATGCAAATTGCGGTATAGAAATATCTTGTTATCATTATTTATTTTTGAATACATGTACATGTTGAAAAGGGAAGGCATGACACTACAGGTTAAATCACATAATTCTCAAGCCTGGACCGCAGACTACTTAGTTTACTGACACACAGCCGGCCGTACACCAATGACGTCAATAGCCGATGCATGAAGATAAAGTACCAGGGTACTAGGAATGCAATTTATCCTAAGAACAAACACCCTACTTCCTAGGTCCCTTTCATCATTTCTCGCCGCGGTATCAGAGAGAAAGAAACAAAAACAACCAAAGGAGCCCCAAAAAGCCAAATAATAAAAAAGAGAGGAGAGATCTATGTGTGTGTATATAGTGTCGAGGAATGAGGAACTATTTATAATTAGGATGGGACAGTGATTAAACTTGAAGCTACGCAGAGCGACATGCTTGCCCCCAATAAGTACGTCATAAAATTTGGTTTTGCGCAGCTTACAAGGATGTCTTACAATAGACAGATTGAGGGGAAAAAATTCTGACATTTTTTGTACAATAGAGTACATGTACCAGAAACCAGATGGCATATTTCATTTGAGAATCAAATTAAAGGGCATAACTTCAAAACATTAATAGAAAATTGAATAGAAAACCACAATTACAAAGAGAAATATTACACGTACAGTATGAGAACCACAGAAGAATACGGTGAAACAACCATAAATACAAAGTGCTGAATTTTCATTTATTAAATGACAATTGCTCTTCTTTATTTTCCTGTTTTGACAGAGTGTGAGACACAAATAGTTTCCTTAAAGTTATACACTGATTACTACAATGATGGGTGAAGGCCAAAAACGAGTCTTTAACATTAGAAGCCTATGCTTACAAAACATTTACTACAGGGATTGTCAGTTATCATTTTACTTGCGACCACCAATCAAGTCAACAAACGTGATAAATGATGGAATAAATGTAAATCAAGTCACAGAAGTAGATCAAGGTAAAAACTTCAAGGTAATTCAAGGAAAAATCAAGGAAATCCAATCAGTTCCATTCTTCTTTTGAAATATTCTGACCGGAAAGGATTATGGCACCTTCAAAGAAACAGATCATGAAGCATTTAGACTGTCCCATTAGGAAAGAAACATCTTTAACTTTGATTATGTTAGTCAGTCGGTCTTTTGCATCACGACATATCAGCTGGTGACAGCACGGTAGCTCCCATACAAAAAATAAGAAATCCTACATACCTGGTATAGTTTGATGACGTTGGGATGTGAGAGCATCTTCATGATTTGCACTTCCCGATAGACCTTCTTGAGATTGGACTCGTCTAATCTAGACTTGTCTATGATCTTGATTGCAACCTGGAATGACAGAAGAAGACAAATTAAAGAAATTAGCAGACATTGCAGAGTAAAGTCATGTATTCAATACAATACAATACAATAACGTCATTTCTATAGCGCTCTTACAAACTAACTGTTGTTTCACAGCGCTTTACATTATCATAGAGGATGTTGATCATGTACATGTATTCATGTATTTGGAACACGTATAATATTAAGGAGATTTTAGTTTTAAATTGTACTTTAATAGATGTAAATAAAAGAGTTTAACCACCCCTCTAGATTTCAGCATACATTAATCATTAGGTTGTAATTCTTCTAACCTACAATGTATGTATGTTCTGTTAAATTCTCTACCATTCCCTGGTATTTTAACTCAATACCATCGCGTTTCTCCCCCTTCATCCTCTCACTGCTTTGCTTCTCCAACTTATCATCTTCCTTCCTTTCTCCTAATTTCTTTATCATCCTTCCCCTCCTTCTTTCCTTCCTCATCGAATATTCCTTTCTTCCTTCTTCTTTTTCCCCTCCTACTCCACACATAACATTCCTTTATTCCTGCTCTCCTTCTTCTTTTGCTCATTTTTCTTCTTTTCTTTTTTTTTTTTTTTTTTACTTTTTCTCCTTTCCTTCTTCCTTTCCTCATCCCACTCCTTGTTCTCCTCATCCATCTTATCCTCTTCCTTCTTCTTCTTCTCCTTTCCTTCTTCCTTTCCTCCTACTCCTTCTCCCTTTTCTCATCCTACTCCTCCTCCTCGTCCATCTTATCCTCTTCCTTCTCTTTCAGACTTTCTCTTCCATCTTTCCATCCTCCTCACCATACAAAGTAATCACGATGAATCACACACATGTATTGTGTCATAACCAACAAGTATCATGGGCTCTACGAACAAGTACGCCTGCTGACATTTACACAGCGCACCTCCAAGATGGCATTCACGGGAAGCGCAAACAATCAGAAAACAATATAAAAAGGTGACCACAAATGGAATTCATTTGTGAATGTACACCTACTATTTACACACGTGGATCTATGACTCTATGTTAAATATGGAAATTTCAACCTTGTTAAGATGAATGTGGTTATGTGGTTGCCAAGTTCTTTTGTATTAATGAGAGGAAATTAAGGTAAGGTAATACAAAGACAGAAGGTGGAGAAAAAATAATACATTGTGCCAACAAATACAGCATTTGTAAGAAATAAATACAGATTTATATTGCAGCACCTACATGTTCATTTCTGCCAGAAAGAGAGAGAAGACAGTTTTGTGTTTTTGATTTTATGATATAAGGGTAAGAAAGAAAGACAGCAAAATATAAGGGAAAGGTCACATATTGTACCGTAACTCTTCATGAGAGAGACTGATTGAAAAGATATAATTTAGGAGTACAGTATGGAAAGGGAGAATGCAAAAGAGTGAGAAATAGGAGGAGAGAGAGAGAGAGAGAGAGAGAAAGAGAGAAATTGAGAAATGGAGAGGAGAGACAGAGAGAGAGAGAGAGACAGAAATGTTGTACAGGAGAAAAGGAGAGAAGGCAAGAGAGAGAGAGGGGGGGAGAGACAGGAAGAGAGAGCAAGAGAGAATGAGGAACAGAGAGCAAAAGAGACAGAGAAACAGAGAGAAAGAGAGAGACAGAGAGACAGAGAGCAAGAGACTGAGTCTGAGAGAGACAGAGAGGAATATAAATGTACTGGAGAGAAGGAGAGAAGGCAAGCAAGAGAAAGAGAGAGAGAGAGACAGAGAGAGAGAGAGAGACAGATAGAGAGACAGAGGAACGTCATCATTCTCAGCCATCGTACGAGGTAGATTGATTTTTCTGCACTGTGTACATCACCTGGCCCTATGTTTGAGTAGTACCTGGTCGTCTACGTCATACCTCCTTCTCCCAAACACATTTATAAAAAATACTGCATATCACACGATGTCGTCCTTGTTTTTCAGACCAGTCCCTGTTTTCCATCCCGGCCTTCTGTCTGAGATGTTTGTTGTTCTCATAACGGAATATTTTTGCACAATTCCCCGTTATTTCCTTTGAAAGTAGAGAGAATTGGCAAAGAGGGGGCCACTTGGAGGCACTTGTGACGTACATGTGTGAATAACATGAGGGTCACGGATTGAGGGGGGTCTATTTGCAGAAGTTATTCAATAAAGTTTGACAAAACTTTGACAAGTATTTATCATCTTCTAAATTCTTAATGCCAAAAGGATATTAATAATGTACATGTACAGGTATGTCCGTTAAGCACTGAGAAGGGTACAACTCCAAGAGTTAATGCCATTCTGGCTATCAATGCAAATGTAGATTAACATCTTGTCAAAGGATGTAATAGTGCCCCGGCTGGGATTTGATCCAAGAATCTTGTGATCTACTGTCTGGCGACTCATCCACCAGACCACAGCACATCAACAACATGTCAACGTGTATATGGTGCGATACACATGCGTGCAGAAATAGCAAGTTAAGTAAATTTAAGAAAATATTTAACGCTGGAATTATTTGTTCAACAATGTCAATACTTAATAGTCAATTAAAACATATGGGAGTCTTAACTCTCATAGTTTACCATCCACTTGGAGAAAGAAGGGTGTTTACACTGTGTATAAAACGATGTGAACAGAACTAATTGACACTTTGTTCGCACACTACATGTATATATGAATAACATGAGTTTAACATGAACATGCTCTACTTACTCATTTTAATATAACTCACATTACATGTTCATCACATTAGTAATTATACAAGCCTCTCATCACTGACATCATTTAAATCGTGTCAGCTATAAACTGTGTAGATAATTACACTCCTACATGTATCTACTTCAACATGAGAGAGACATTTCTAATTGCATTTTATAGCACCATTAGATGCCAAAAATATCTTGGAGGGCAATAATAATAATTTGCAAGCCCCCGACCAACCCCTCGCATTCAACAGCAGTCATAACGATATAGGGACATTTGTACACATGTATGTGTCTGCCATAGACGTGGTTGTGTAGCCCCAGATGTCCCTTAATATGTTCCCCCTTCGTCAAGCGAGTTGCGTAAATGGACTCTATAAATAGCTCCCTCGCCATGCTTGCGTGTATTCTAGGCCAAGCTATTTGCGGAAGATGCCATCCCTAAATAAATCCGTGGAAATCACCCCATATCTGATTTTGTCCTCTCCTTCCTTGCGTCCTATTTTCATTCACAGTTCAGCTTATCTACTTAAGATGTTTAGCATGTTTTGGTATATACGATATATACGATACACGTAAACACAGTAACATATACTGTACATGTACAAACAATTTTAACTGCTACACATGTAAGTATACCGTAGATCAATGTATTACTGTACAATTGTTGGATAACAGACTGAATATTCATGCTATACTACAGAAACAAATAAATATACACTTTTTTTAAGGCCTGCAACTTACATGAATGCCTAAGTATGTAATTAATTGTGCTACTGCTACACATGTACATGTATGTAGATCAATGTCTTACTGTAACAGACTGAATAGTCATGCAATATTATTATTACTTGTACAGCTGAATGGATATATGTGGGCAGCTGGTCCACATGCATTATGCATTCACCGAGCGTGGAAGTGGACACAATAGCAACCTCAACCTCCAGTATCCACCCTCCGTCCGCATAAGGCACTTAAAGCCAGGACGCACAGTCGCTGGAAAATTGACGTCATAGGAATCGGGGAGGTTCTGGCTGTGCAAGCCACAAGCTCCCCGGGCAGCGGGATCTGCTCGTGAAAACGATCAATTAGTATGCGGCTCGATGACGTGAGGGCGACGCAATTTGCGTGAGCAATCCCTGATCCCCCTTCTCTGAATCGGCCCTGTCACGGCAGGATTTGCGGCGTAATCTCACGACCCTGCGTCTTGTTTTTCGTCCCGAGTTTCTCAAGCACGCACGATCGAAAGGGAAGGAGGAGAGACAAGGAAAGAGAGGGGGAAAAATCTCTATACACTCATATTAACAGCCTTGCTATATTTGTGATAGAGTTATTTGGGAAACATTCTATTTTGGAGTATTTTTTCCTCTCCTTGCGGTGCAGGCAGAGTGCAAATGCGTCAATTGATGACAGTAAAATTTCCCCTTATTGATTTTTGCTTTCTTGAGTTTTTTTTCTCTCCTTTTCATTTCTTTTTTTCCCATGTCCACTTCCTTTAACTGTCTGGCATATCCGTTAGTCTGGTTTCTGATTTCTCAGTATTGTTCACTTTTGGCTTTCCAAGAGTTATCTTTACCATGCTTTTTATTATCATGTTTATTTGATTTGATACTGATCATACATGTGATTAACATTATTACCATTAATATTATTAACTACTATAGTATATGCATCATTATGGAAACCATGAAAAACATTACTTTCAATCATATCGAATTTCACAAACTTCCTTTTCAATTTTCAAAATCATAAATAGTAATTAAAACATTATCAGCAACTATGGTAATAATCAAATAAAATGATAACTTGAATACATCATAATATACATTAACCCTCTCGATATTACAGTAATCTTTCCTATGGTATACTGCACAGATGTATTCTTTTGTGTGGGTTTTATTTATCTATATATTTACTTGTTTGCACTTGTTTTAATATGAAACAACTATTTGTTGACCGTCCTTCAATCCTGTATTCTTGCTTATTGTCTTTTTCCTTCAAAATTGTGAAACTGATTTATATATTTTTTTAATGACGGAAAGGTCATTACACCCACAGCAAATGGTTTCTCTTGGTGAAGTGCCCACGAAGAGAACAAATCCCATGATTACAGCCCTCAGAGGTTTTAAAATTCCAGCTTTTGACGTGATCACCAACCTTCAATACAGTTGCAAAGGGTCTCCCACTCACCGTCTTTTCTGTTCGCATTCAGAGAATACATATTTTGTTATACCAATAGTTTTGACGTAAAAGAAAAAACATGTTACTGTATCTCTCCTTTCACTCCCCCAGAAACAGAATAATGAAAGGAGTGTATTATCGCAAAAAATGTCCTTTTTGTTTGTAACTTTGTAAATCTATTGGTATTGTCAGCATTTTCAATACCGATGCAATAAAGATATACCGATGTGTCATTTCCAACCCCCCCCCCCCCC
>BEXV01000249.1:183589-199467 GCA_003118195.1 Hemicentrotus pulcherrimus | reverse complement strand
TATTAAATGCTGTCGTGGAAAAACTTCAAAAATAACCACAAAGGTGTCATTCTTTTCAAACTACGTACTTGGCAAGTGCTGAATGAAGGGGTGTATTCCCCAAGAAATCATCCTCTTCATCCTCTTCTTCGTCTCTTCTATCATCATCTCCATCTTTGTTCTCTTGAGGCTGAGGGACGCTCTCCAGGGAGGACTTGATGCTCTCATCCACGTTGACCTCCAGGGAGAGGTCACTGAGGAAAGCAGCTTCATTAAGGGCAGAAACTGCATGATGGGATTGAAGTTAAATTAAAATTAATTGAAGTTAAATTAAAATTGAAGTTGTATTTTTAAGATGAAAATTCAATGTCATAGCCCAAGGGCTGAAAACCTTTATACCCATATATTCTTCGTTCATTGTTCATTGTAATTGAAATGTATATTTTTGTAATTCTGCATGTTTTTATTTGTAAATTGTATCGCAATTCAGCCTTTTACGGCTGCGAAGATATTTTTTGATAAACCTTGAATTGAATTGAATTGAATATGCATATTAAGAATCAAATAGCATCAATATTTTCTTAAATACTATCTAGAACCTTGGTTAAATCAATGCTAAAAGACATATTGTATGGAAAGAGAGACAATGGTAGATCACTGAGGAACGCAGCTTCATTAAGGGCCAAGACTGCATGATGGGATTGAAGTAAAATTGTTTTTTTCATGATGAAAACTCAGTGTTATGGCCCATGGCTAACTAACTTTAGACCCATATGCATATCTAACAACATAATTGAGTAGCATAACAAATTTGTAAATACTATCTATAACCTTGGACAAATTGATGCTAAAAGAAAGACATAATGTATGGAAAGAGAGACAATGGTAGATCACTGAGGAAAGCAGCTTCATTAAGGGCTGAGACTGTTGAGATTGAAGTCAAATTGTATTTTTCATGATGAAAATTCAGTGTCATAGCCCCATGGCTGAATTTTAGAGGAGTAGGACATATTATAAACACACACAATTAATAGTAATCTTTAGTTTTGGTAATGGAGTTTTTCAAATAAAATGTATTGCTTTTGTTCCAAAATTGTTCAACTCTCATTAGATTGTTAGCATCTTGCTATAAATCAAATGTTATTTTTTTTTTAGGGACTTACCAAACCTACATGACCTCATACCTGGGTTTTAAAACATTGAGATGAAACAAAAACAAAACACTATCATCAAGGGAGTGTTCTACAAAGATCCCAAGTTGAACTTATCTTTAAGTTGGACTTAACAATTATGGAAAGCCATTAGCTCCTTTGAAAATACTTTGTAAAAGCTATTTTAAAAGCCATAAAATGTTGATTCAAATCATTTATATTTTCTGTTATCAAAAGGATTTCATGTTCTTGATGTGGAATTTATGAAAAGTCTAAAATACTTGAATTTTTGCTTTTGAATATATTTTATTTTAAGGCTACACATGGCTCATGGCTCTCCATAAATTTTAAGTCCAACTTAGAGTTAAGTTTGACTAAGGATCTTTGTGAAACACCCTCCTGGACTCTTTTAAAGAGGTCATTTCACCATGGTAGAGGGAGCTCCCAGCAGTCACATCACCTTCCTCATGTCCAACCTCCTGGCATTTCCTTGACTCTGCATCGTTGATCAGGTCACATGGGGATGTGGCTGAATGACCAGACGTCTCAGGGAACACCATCTCTAGGTTTGCTGTCAGCATCTTCTGAACATCGACGTATCTTCCCTCCTTGATGAAGTTCCGATCGTGCTCATCATCCTCGGAAGCACTTCCCGCCTCCTTCAGCATCAGACCATCAATCTCAATCTCACCTGGTTCGAAGTCCCCCCCATCATCATCTGTACCCTGAGAGTCTCCTTCCGCTTCGGGGCTCGTTTCTTCCGCTCCACTTTTGTTTCTGCTTCCATCACCAACCCACTTGACTGGATCAACGTCCACTTGGTCCTCAGGATCATCTCTGTGGTCCTCCGGATCGTCTCCGTGGTAGGACTGGAAGTCGATGTCGAAGGACTCCTGGGCGGCGGTGCTTCCTTGGGCGCTGTCGCAGTACTCCGCCATGAGGTCGGACACCTTGGGCGCCAGGTCCAGCTTGAAGGCATCCTCCAGGATCTCCATCATCCTGTTCTTGCAGCTGTCATCTGAGGATGTGGAAGACCTATCAACCTGATGGCCGTCCGTCCCAGTCTCTTCCCTCTCTTGGCAAGCATCTAAATGATGATAAATATAATTGACTCTTATATAGTGTTACTACACATATTAATTCTAAGCACTTAAAACCCCTTTGCACTAGTTTGGCCAGGAGGGATTAGAACTCTCTGAATGGTCAATGACAGGTGGTTATCTCAACAAATCATTTCTCAATTAACATACGACAAAGGGGATCATAGGGGACCAACGGTCACAGATAAGGCATTGTTTGCTATATCGAGGGTGCAAGTAGATATAAGTAGTGCAGTGGGGCTTTAACATTACTTATACATGACGTACAAAGAATAATTTACATGTAAGCAATATAAATGATAATGAGAACAATAATATGGACACTTAATAATACAAAAAATCAAAAACAAATCTAAGTCATGAATTTTGAATAACAGTTTTATAATATAGTGTACAATTAGATTCTGGGATGTATATGTGTTAAGGAGGTACTTAAAAGTCTATTTTTTAGTGTCAAGATTTGCACCATAGTGGATATAAATGGACAGATTGTTCCGGATTCTTCCTACCTTGCTTTTCTGATGACAACACCATACATTTAGCAAAAGACCGCTTTCTTTCTTCACGTGATGGATCTATCATCCCTCTTGCAACATGGCCATCCTGAAAACCACTGCACCTCTCCTCCACAGCTGTCCCAGTTCTACCGGAAGGTATCTCCCCCTTCTCCGCTGCAGGCCTACTTCCCTCACTGGAGCTCCTCTCCTCCTTGATCTCTATCAGGTCGGGGTGTCGTACGTCCTCTTTCTTCTTGGTAGAGGTCAGCTTCCCGGCCTTCTCGTCCACGTAGAGGGTCAGGACGGGGAAGGTGGAGTCGGAGAGCTGGCGCCTGCACCTGTCAACTTCAACCTCTGCATCTGTTTCATCCCAAATAAATATTGATGAATACTTGTAAAATGTACAAGCTTGCAACAGAAATCATCTTACATAATCAATATTATGAACATACGAATCCGTACAGTAATATCTATGATGGATTGGTTGGTTCATTAGGCCTAAAAAAAAAGGAAAGATGTTGTATTGCCCTTTGCGAACTGACCCCCAAATTTTGAACTCTTTGGTTGGCTTCTTTTTTTCTTTTTTTTAAATATCAACCCAAAGACTGAATTCACACAGCAAAACTGAAGAATCAGAGTGACACAGAATATGGCATTGTTTTTTGTTAACAGTCTACTTTAACATCTTCATTAGATAACTCAAGTTCTCGGGGCAAGCAGAGTAGAATAAATACCAAATTGAGGAAATTTAGCTGAAGTTATTTTTTTCTGAAGATTGAACGGCACAGGGACTTTAAATTACATGTATTTTTAGACTTGGACATCTACTTTAACATCTTCATAAGATAAATCTAATTCTCAGAGCAAGCGGTCTAGAATAAATACCAGAGTGAAGACATTTTCGCTGAGATTACATTTCAAAAGATGGAACAACATTATAACTACATGTATCTTCAGACTTGGACTTCTACTTAAACATCTTCCTGAAATAACTTTTTCTCTTGTCCAAGGGTTGAATTACAATTCTACTTTCTAAAATCATCTACTTGAACATCTTCACAAGATAGCTCTAAACTTATCACATCAACATTAGACCTAAAAGAAAACAAGATGGTCAAGTTTCACACCAATTCATAACACCCCAAAACGGGGTGAAGAGATATACTGAAACCATGCTTCTTTCAGTTTCTACTTCAACATCTTCATCAGATAAACCCACTTAAGGTGGACTTAACTATGACAGGCCGTTCATGCCACTGTTTGCTCTCACCATTTACTGGCATTGGTCTCAAGAGGGACAAACAAATCATGGTCACAAATCTACAGAATTTATATTTGTTCATATTTCATTATTGAAGGAAAAAATATTATCTAAAGATCGTAATGGTGAGAGCAAACTATGGCATGAATGGCCTGTCATAGTTAAGTCCAACTTAAAGTCGATCTTAGTCTTTGTGACATGGTTATCTTATGAAGATGTTGAAGTAGAAACCGAAAGAGGCTTTGGTGTAATTATCTCTTCATCCTGTTTTTTGAATCGGTGTGAAACTCGACCAGATGCCATCTAGTTTTCTTTTAGAGATGTCGATATGATAAGCTTAGACCCTGCCATATTTAAATCAAACTTAAATCGATCTTTGTCTTTATGAAACACACCCCCCTTGGTGTTTTTTTTTAAATGTTTGTCAGAGGCAAGGATACATTATGCTTACTCTCTTCAACATCCCTCTGTACTTGCATGACATCTCTACTTTTCAGTGTTTCCCGTTGGGTAATGTCCTGCTCCTGGTAGGAGTAAAGAGTGAACAAGAAACAACGCAACTTAGTATGGTTCAATGGTTCAATTTATTCTTTATCTCAATTATAAAAAAACAAGAACAAGAACAGTAATATATAAAGTGTAAAATTTGGTGAATGGAAAAATGGAAATAACTAAAAAGTTTTGCAAAAAAATTGTAAGGCCTAGTCCCGAAAGTATACACAATTCATAGCGTGCTTTGCTCAAGAAGAGTTATATTTACAGTAGGGCCTGTTGTAAGGTGTTTCGATAGAATTGGCTTGTGTTGCCGATTAATAATAGAGCATGTTTTAATGAATTGCATTTAAAGTAATACAAATTAAGTACTTCAAATTCTAAAATTACATTTGTGAAAAAAGAAACGTATTATGAATCATATTGTCAATTGTCATTGCAGAAATAATGAGGAATACCCGAACATGCACAAAATTATGTTTTCATTTCAATAGATAATCAATTTCTTTTACTATATCCTTTGTATATGTGTACTATCAACACCTGCACCAACTGCAGTTCTCCAAACTGGAGGAAGCCAAGTAAAAAATAAGGAGATTATAATAATGATAATGTATTTGTAAAGCACGTTTTCCATATACTTGTTCTAATGGGCTGTACAGTTATGCTATTTACAGAAGAGGCAAGTTTTGAGATATTGTTTCAAGGCATTGAGAGAGAAAACCTTTCCTGAATGATGTTAGCATTGGTTCCTGTGCGTCTACCTGTCCTGGGTCCATTTCATTAAACCTGTTTTCAATCAATGCTAAATTTCTATGCCAAGTTTGCTCTCAGCCGATCAAATGCAACAATTTCAGTTCCTGTAACAGTTATTGTAATTTGTATTGATAGCATGTTTTATGAAACAGGGCCAGGTTGATTTGTTAGAGGAAGAGATGAAAGAAAGGATTTGATTTTCCTAATTACCCCATGCTGGACGAATCTAAAGCATGTGGCTGCGGGGGTCCAGTCTATGTTTTGGAGCCGTTGGAAGAAGTTTGCAATGTTTTCAGGAATCCTTGGTCTGAAGCGACGTTGGGAGGATTCCGTGAACCACCTCCTCCTTCTCCACTGCCTGCCTCTGCGCTCTGGAAACCTGGGGATAGAAGAGTGAGAGATAGAAAGACAGGATAAAGAGATAAATTAGATACAGAGATAAAGAGGTACGGTAGATTAGATAGACACAGAGAGGGGGAGAAAGAGAGAGAGAGAGAGGTGGGAGATAAGTTGAAAGAAGACAGGGAGAGATAGAGAGAGAAATAGTGTAGAGGGTGATAGAATGAAGGAGATAGAGAGACGAGAGAAGAGATAGAGAAGAGATAGAGGGAGGGGGGTTTAAGTAAGCATGTTTATAGGTGCATTTCATTTCTACATTTAGGTCAATTCCACTCACTTTCACAAGGACTGTGAAACCACAAACCATTGTTAAATGAAATTCTCACAAATTTTCATTTTTACAGCAAGAAATGCAGGTGAGTAGCAAAACTGTGTGTTCTGTCACTTTCGATTAAATCACTTTGTGGCCGACACTTGCGGATCTGAATTGCACGTTACATCTCTTACATGTGATATTTTTTTTGTATTTTACAATACCGCATTTGTCCCATATAAATATAAGACCAAACTATAAGAGATAAAAATCACACACAAACAAATTAAACCCTCTTTATAATGTCATCAATTCTTATCCAATAGACAGTAATTGTTTAAACTATGAATGCCTCCATGTGATTATCAATACAAATAAGACCATAAAGGAAACTACTTACTGCCGAACGTTGTCCATGAAAGCATTCCATCTAGACCTCGTCTGTCTGCTCAGCGTCTCGTCACCAACCGAACCGATAGCATAGAGTTTCATTACCTCCAGAAACTTCCTCATCTTAAACCTTAAGCAAATGTATTTAAGAATGATATTAATTTGCTGAGTATTGTGTTGTGTATTACTCTATTCATCTATAGGCAGGGCTTCACACTTACTTCTTTATTACAGCTCAGTCGGTAGAGCAGTGGTCTTGTAATCCGGTGACCCGGGTTCGAAACCAAGGCGATGCGCTAGTGCCCTTTGGTAAGGCATTAATCCTCATTACCAGGTCCCTTGGAGAGGACCTATAAGCCGTCGGCCGTCTGGTTGCTTACTTACAAGCATTTATGCTTTCTTAGCAGTCAGGTAAAATAACCACCACCATTCATTTAACTTCACCTGTCTACAAAGGCCACATTTTTATCTTTCCCTTAAAGATGGTTTCTCATTGAAACATGTACTAAAAAAACCTGTCTACAAAGGCCATATGTGTTTCTTTTGGGCGGTAGCTAAAGACAGATTTAATTGTAGTTATTTGAGGTAGTTACATTTGAGGGCTGCAGACACTTCAACATTCATCTTACCTTGAATACATCCTGTATCTTATCTACATGTACATATGTTTATTTGTCCTAATTTCTTAAATTTTCTGCATGTGTATATTGAAGTTTGTATTAATTTTTTGTATATATTCAAATTCATGAAAGCAGTGAAAGGAAGAGGCATTACCTTATTACAGTCAAACCTGCTTTTAGTGACCACCTGTCTACAAAGACCACATTTTTTGTTTCCCTTCAAAATGATTTCTCATTGAAACATGTACTAAAAAAACCTGTCTACAAAGACCACTTTGTGTTTCCCTTGGGCAGTCGCTATATGACTGTACCATATCATAATATCCACATAGAATAACTCATTTAGGTTGGTCTCTTTTAAAGACATCTCCTTTTATGGTTCCTGCTAATGTTGGGAATAAATCATTTGATAGGATATTTTGGATTTCCTACAAGTCTTTTTATGTAATAGCAATTGTATACCCTTGTTTGATAACAACAGCCCTTACTTTACTGTATTGTTAATGTGATGTTCAATTTGTCTGTAAATTTGTTTCTTTCTTTTTTACAAATTGAAATAAAAAGTTAACATCTAATTGATTAAATTCAAACTAAAATTCAAAAGGGGATATAATAGAAACAAATCACACCTTTTATCAATTTCTTCCTGATAGGAGATCCAGTCTCGAGGGAGGAGACCACGGTTGTCATGGTGATTGATGTTGCCACCGGCTTCAGCCAGGAGGCAGAGGATGCTGGGAGAGCAGGAGAGACAAGCAGCATGCATGGGGGTGCTACCGTCATAGCACGGGCTGGAATATAGTAAGAAATAGGTAATAGTGTGAAAATAAGTTTCGCTATATTATAAGGTTCAAGTTATGTAATGTCCATTTATTGATGGAATTTTGTGGTATTAAAGGTATACATGTACCATATATGGATACATAAATAGACATATGTATTATATCATTCACACAAAAAGCACATATAAAGCACTTGTGTTCGATCTTCATTTAAATCCAGTGGAATCATCCTATAGATTTTCTTTTGGATTTTGAATATTTATTGTTAACTTTGAACGATGTCAGAGAAATTTGAAGACATGAATCATAGAATTAAAATTTGAGGCGGAAGAACATAAACAGAAAGAACTGAGCTAAAGAGACTAGAGAGAGGGGATAGAGCAAGGGAGAGAGAGATAAAGAGGAAATAGAGAAGCAAAGAGATAGAGGAGAGAGAGAGAGAGAGAGAAAGAGAGGAGGAAAAAAGAGAAAGAGAGGAGGAAAGAGAGAAAGAAAGAGAGGAGGAAAAAAGAGAGAATGTGAATAGGGTATAAAGAGACTGGAAGGGGAAAAAAAACAAGAGAATAGAAGAATAAAAAACTGCTTAATGTAGAGAGACTTACTGATTTGGATCGGCCCCTGATGACAACAGGAATTTCACAGCTTTCTCCTTGTTTTGCAAAGCAGCTACAAATAAAGGACTCTGGCATTGCTCATTCACTGCATCTGGATTAATACCTTGAAAAATATTGTATTTACAATTGTGGGTTAAACCATGGACTAACAATAAACTAAGACATAGAAATATTGTAATCTAATAAAGAAATTTCTTTTTTATCTTGAATAATCACGCTTGATAGTTTCTGGGTTTCGATTGCATTACTATGTTTAGCATTTCTCTATAAAATTATTTTTTAAAAACACATAAAAACACTTCCTCTACTAAAAAGCAAAAAAAATCCACTTATTCTATTTGTCAAAATAAAGGATTACAAGAAGATGTGTAGTTTAAGGAGACATAATTATCTCATCATCATTTTTTATGCAACAAAGTGATACACATCCAAATAAACCCATTTGTTTTTAAGAAATTGATCTACAGTGAACATACTGTATAGCAATAATGAAGTAAGAAAAAGGTTGCAGCTCCCAATATATGATCTCACGACTCACTAAACCACTATAAGTATCAAAAACAGTCTGGTGACTATTGATTACGTACAAGATAAATTATCCTTCGACTGACCTGACTTGCAGAGCCTTTTTAGTTTTCTCACGTTTCCCTTCCTTGCAGCAAGGTGGAGTTTAAGGTTGGCAGTGAAATCCTTGGGGTACTCTGACTCACAAGCATCGTCCTCCATTGTGGCAAAGACTTGGGGATCTTGGGTAATGATGGTGGAAACACATTACTTTGATGGTTAATTTGATGTTGAGGCTTAAAGATATACTTATTTGCCCCTCCAGGTAATGTTATCTCTCTGGTATGGCTGTAGCAATATTTCCCAAGGATGAATTTGAACTGGCTCACATTTGTTGCATTGACTGTCGAGTCTCGTAAGGAATTCCAGTTGTTGCAACTTCGCACAGAGAAGGAATTTTGACAAAGCACAGATTTACATGTTGGCATCCTTACTTTCATACACTGTGACCTGAACTGATGAACTCCATGAACTGAATGGAAGGGTTCTGAATGGATCTATTCTTACTCTAGTCTTACTCTTAGTTACACTACAGTCACCAGGACTAGACTCTGTCACAGTTAATATTTATTTTAGGGTGTAGATCTAGACTAGAGTCTAGCCTAGTCTAGACTACAGACTCTAGACAGTATAGATCTAGATCTACACTAACGTTCTCAGACTACTCTTACTAGATCTAGATCTAGTTAGATCTAGAGGTCTAGATCTAGTCCTTCTTTATTACCATGTTTACTTGTCTCGAGTTGACTTAGTTTAATCTAGTCTTTATTCCATAAAGTCAAGAATCTAGAAGTCTAGTCTAGACGTAGATTAGGTCTAGATCTAGAGTAGAGTCTAGTCTAGATCTCGACTCAACAACAGTTCTATTCTAGATAGGTCTAATCTAGATCTAAACAACACAATGTTGCAACTTGCCTTTAATTTGAGTCTGGATTTTATTTTGATAACGTTAAACTTTGATTACAATTGCCAACAAATCTTGGTTTCATCTTCTCCCTCTTCTTAGTTTGACGTTATAATGAAGTTTTGTTTTGAATTTGACTTATTTTCCTTCTTCTTCATTTTCTTGATTTTTTCTTCTTCATTTTCTTGATTTTTTTCTTTTTCTTCTTCTTCCCTCTTTTCTTTCAAACTCGTTATTTCCTTGTTCTTTTTGGATATCCAGCCCATGGTAAACGATACAAATACAACTTTCTTTTGAACTCCAACTACCACTGCCAGTCTCCGGACAAAGCCAAAGCTAACCAAAACTAAAGACGAGTTCAACATCACTCGTAGTCGTACGTGACCAGTGCCTCGGTCGCGGTCGCGGCGGCGCGGGCGAGGACTCAGCTAGCTCCCCATGACGACAGGAGACCGAGTAAGAGTCAGACTCAGTCGAGGCTGAAGCCAGACAGTCAGTGACTACCGGTAACACTCACACTCGTACTCACATCACACTCACAGTGCACATTTTCTCGAAGATAGGGCCTAGGGTCTACAAGTAAATCGTATGGAACGGCTGCTCTGTAACCATGGCCTACCTTTTCCTTTCTGCTTAATATTGTCCAGGATTGCTTCACGATTTTAATCTGCAGCTAATTACACAAATGGTTTAGGATCAGATTCTAACCTTTTTTGGTCATCTTCGAACGACCCAAAATCAGCAAAATCTCGCAAACTTCCAGCCAATCAGCTAATTGATACCTGTCTAACCCTTGTCGACAGGTGGCGTCAATGCATAGATTGTTTTTACGTAAACAAACGTAACAACACGGCGCGGCGAGAGCTGTATACGGTATAGCTGGCGCGTTGGCGCGGCTTCAATTGTTTACAGATACTTGTTACTTTCTTGATTTTGTTCATTCTTTCAAAGCACTGTTGGCGCTTTTGAGAGTGCAGTTGATCATCGTTCGTCGTAATTAGGTAAGCATGTCACTGAAACAATCTTTTGCATTTTACAAAGGGCAACTTTCAATACTTATATTTGCAGCCGCGCCGCAGTGCCACTTTCACTGGTCACCTGGCCTTGCATGCTCGGCCTGCCTGCTGCGCTGTGTGGGGAGCTGGAGCTCGGATCTCGGTCAACAGACCTCGTTCACAGAGTTTTCCCCATTAGTTACGTGAGCTGGAGTCTATTAATTTAGAGCGCTTCTTTGTGTACCGTATTCAGTATCTATCTGCCATTGCATTGATGATATGCATTGATGCACAAATTGAAAGTCACTTATCACGAGACGGTGTCAGTGTGTGCATGACGCGTGTTGTGGGGGAAAAAAAAGCTGTTAGTTACATGCATATCTAGACTCTATCTGCAGTTTAATCTTTATAATGATGTGTGTGTGTGTGTGCTTAAAAAAAACATAGGGTAGATCTAGATCATAGTCGGTAGGCGGTAGTGTATCTGTGGAAGTGGTAAAAATGCGGTTCAAACTTCAAGGGTTTGGGGTGCGAAATATCCCTTCAATATTGTTTAAATAGATCTATTGCCTTCAGACACAGAGGTTTAGATGGCAATACTTTAACCTAAATTCGCAAAAAAAAAAAACGGAAATAGACTATGCCTAGGATCTAAATGTTCAATGTTGAAGCGCAATTACGATATCTATCCAGGCCTGATCGATATGATAACTTATATAATCTCTAGATCTAGACCAATTAGTTGGCTGTTTCCCGGCAAAATTTGTATCATCAATTATTAGTCAAAACATATTCTTTCACATGATTGGTAATAGCTTCCATTTCATTTTTTGAGAGGGGGCCTTTTCAACACTGTATTCACCTGTCTTTTTTTTTTTTATTTTGTATGTTTCCTCATCATACCATTACCAGAGCTAGATTTGTTCTAGATCTATAACATATTTCCTTTTAATTTTGTAGGTCTATACAGTAAGATCTGCCTAGATTCCATGATCTTTGATTGTGTATGTGGATAAAGTTATATTTTGCTTTAAAATAATATAGAAGAAGTAAGAAGAAAAACTAAATAAGATAGAAGGAGAAAGAAAAATATAAGAAGAAGAAGAAGAAAATCAAAGACACAGAGAGGGAGAACATCATTTTGGGGAGATAAATTTGTATATTCAGCTTTCAGTCTTTTCAGGGATGACGGTTTTGAAGACTTTGGGTTATTAAAATTCGAAATTTCCATACATCTCCTTTTCAATAGAACATGTGAAAGAATAAGGTATAGCAAACACATACATAACATGTGTTGAATGTACAGCAAATGCTTTATGGTAAATTCTGTTTACAAAGTTAAAAAATCTGGCTAAATTTGTTAAATCTTACAGTCAAAACATCTTTCCATAAATTGCTTTCCCATAGGTGAAGTGCATCCACCCAAAATGGCTTCATCTTTGAAGCTCCAGCTCGTAACGCTGATGGCAGTGGTCATCGCCGCCGTACATGCAACACCCGACCTGAGCGTCTGTGACCCCTCGAACTACACCTACCCTTACGACGGCCCTCCGCTGCCCACCCTGCCCTCCCAATATCGGCTGAAGGTGGAAGTGAATATTGTAAACCAGTATTATTCCTTCATTTTGGAGGAGTTTTATGATGCAGTCAATAACCGGGGTGCTTCGATCTCGCATCGCGGTGATAACACCACACATTACACCTCCTACGACTATGGACTCAACCAGACTGTCGAGGTCACAATGGACCATACAAGTGGTAAGTTTGATAGCGATAATGATAAAGATTATAGTTTATAATGATATCGCTATGTGATTGTGATGATAACCATAATAATAATGAATTCTAAATAGAACATCACGATAATGGCAATGATAATGATGATAGTAATATTGATATTGATAATAATGATAATAGTAGTAATGATAATTAAAACGATTATATTAATAAGAATGATGATTATATTCATCATAGTAATAATAATAACAATGGTAACGTAATGATGATGATGATGATAATACTAATACATGATGTGATAATAAGCAAATAACTACTGTTGGTGAAGGTGATGGCCCAAACTATCACTTCTGAGGCGATCTGGACGTAGCTATCTTTTCAAAGCGAAGCTGAGGAAAGATAGCGTGTTCATGTACATTCAGATCGCAGAGGAAGTGATAGTTTGGGCCACCAAAACGTGATTATTTGCTTTATTTTTCCACATCAGAAACATTTAACTTCTTCCGTCATTTTAGAGCAATTCCTCAATCAACAGCTAGCAAACGGTGTATGATACGTACAGTGCATGCAGTATGGTGGTGTGACCATATAGTTTGCATGTGACCAAAGTTCGCATACAAACACCAAATGCGCTTAAAGAGGAGAGCAATATGCAACGTATACAATTAAAGTGTGTTGCACTGTGTAGAAAGTAGTGCTGTAGTCAAACGTTTAACTGTCTGGTATCCGACCGGATAAGGCGCTGGCTTCGGCTACCAATCTGTATGTTACGGCCCGGGTTCGATTCCCGCCGTCTAAAATTTTTTTTTTTTTTTTTTTTTTAAGGTCGAAAAAGAGGGGTGCGGTTAATACACGGATCCATAGATCCATGATGATCAAGGAGACACAATTTAATCTTGACATATAGATAGATCATAACGGGAGCATATAAATGGGAGAAGCATTTTATGAAATAATCGTGTAATGCATTATTCGTTTAACCATTATCGTACGTATCACCTAATTCGTCTTAGTGACAAATTAAAGTCTAGTTGTATCTTGTACATGTAATTCTGACCAAAGGTATTTGGCTGCATTTTGTGTACCGGTAATATACATGTAGTATTATACAAATGTGTAAGTTGTCGGAGACGGACCAGGAAGTAATATGAAACGTAATTTCATGTGATTCACTTTATACATGTGTACTTGTTTTCTGGTTCAGCTTCCATTCCATTGGTTTCCTGGTAAATTGAAGAATTAAATGTCAAATTATATAAAGGGTTTTGCTGCATAAACATGGACCTTTATTGCTAGCCCTTAACAAATGTGAAGCTGGGCCCTGTTTCACAAAACTTGTTTTCAATAACAAGTTACATTTACTGTTATAAGCTACTGAAATCATGGCATTTGATTGGCTGAGAGCAATTTTGCCTTAGAAACTTAGTATTTGTTATTGATAACAAGTTTTATGAAACAGGGCCCTAGTTCAAAGCCGTTGCTCTTGGGAACGCATGAATCTACAACACAAGTTCAACACAATGTAATTTCTGAAAAAAAACATGAATTGATTCCATAGTTCTTTGCAGCATACAAGCTTTTTAGAACCTTGACCACTTTAAGTTGCATAATTCATGAATTGCAACCAGTTTCTGGTGTTGATTGTATTTTTCTTGTTATTACCTTCTAAAGGAACGTCCAGCTGCAATGTCCGGGACTTTGGTCGCTTCAGCCTGTTTGGTTTCCGTATTGAGAATGGGACCGGTCATATCAACGGCACCGACGCCGTATTCCAGTTCGGCAAGGAATTCAACGAGACCTACATGGGCGTGGCGACGGTCAGGGGTATCCCCGCGAACCATTGGCAGCGATGTGTCTACAATCCCCATTCCAATCACACGTTCAGACTCGACTTCTACTTCTCCAACGCTAGTTTCCATCTGCAGTCGGGGCCGCATGCTATTCCTCTCAGGGCAACCATTAATGGATCAAGTACAATTCAATTTTGTTTTCTTTTGAAAGGACAAGAACAAAAAACATGTAAAAATGCATAGCTTAGACTAAACAGCTGGTTACAATTCTTTGTTGTTGTTGACCCCTTCCATGCTGTGTTTGTCAAATCCTGCTGAAGAAGTCAGAGCTTCTATTTATATTTTATATATTAATTTCATTTCCATGAACATAAAAAAGGTTTAACAATAACAAAAAGTACAAGGAAACAAAGTACAATTATAGATACAATAATAGAAAAAAGCCATCAACTAATGACTGGGGATTACCAAAAGAAACTCAGTTTCTGTAGGATGCTCTCCTCATTAGTCGATGGTATGTACATGTACATTAACTATATATACAAAATTACAAATATACATACCATAATTACATGAGAATTTCTCATTGTGTTATGGAGAGCATGGTTGTGTTATTTTTTCCTCAAACAGTAACAAGTACTTTACTTCCTCCTCTTTGGATTTTCCATCTTTTAAAGTTCATGTATTTTTATGCCCAGTTTCACAATGAAACAAAACATAAAAAGTCAGACATCGATTCTTAGAAGTGCATTCTGTACATGTACAGTTGCTTTATAACTTGATGGTGCAGGAGAGTTGATCATGATGAAAATTTATTAGTGATTAGGCCTGTTAGTGATAGTGAACTACATGTACAATGTAGGTCACTGTATGCATTTACATTTGTATGGATCTCGAGTATCATTTATCACAAATGTAAACAGTAATCAAGAATAAAAAGTTACATGTCTATATATGTACAAGTTGAAATGTACTGTACCCCTAAAGCAACAATTCAGAACGGGAAAATTGTACTTAAAGCTTGCAATCTTTGAAGGGTATGTACACTAATGGATACTATATATTTTGAGTACAAGGCTGTAATATGCCTTTGTTTGTCCCTCCACATTTCACAATATTTTTTGGTACATTAATTCTATCTATTGCGATTTTGTACTATTCATTTTATTGTTGTTTAATGATATACAATGTTTACCTTTACAGCAGTGTTGGTTGTTTTGTATGTTTTATTGTCATTTTTATAGAATTAAGGAAAGAGTAAAATTGAATGCAATTGATATTAGTTCCATGTACATGTATGCATTTGGAAAACTGAACTACAAGTACATGTATATTAATTAACACAGTACTCTTACAGTGTGCATCAACTTTTTGACATTTGCTGCTCGTATCGTCTCTTATTGACAGGTATTAGTAGGAAAACCCAGGAGAAGTACAATTTCTACCACAATTATGAATACCTTGAAGTTGAGCCAGGCCCTGTGACTATGGACAGAGCTTTTGAGGTAAGAAGAAAAATAAATAATTTTATCACATGTACATGTACATTATGTACTGCTTGCAATCATTGTATATTACATCCAAACATTAATTG
>BEXV01000249.1:139901-152713 GCA_003118195.1 Hemicentrotus pulcherrimus | reverse complement strand
AAGTAGAAGCAGAAGAAGTATAGATTGAAGAGAAAATAGGAGAAGAAGGTGGGTAATAGAAAAGAATTAAAAGAAGGATGAAAAGATGACGCCATTTTGAATATGTAGAAATAAAACTAACATAATTTTTATAACCGGGTATGTGGATTTTTTTAACCATAATTTTTTTCTCATTCTTTCATTTCAGGCCTTTACCCGAAATACAAGGATTTCTTTCTCTCATTCTACCAAGGACCGATCAAAATGAATGTTTGGGTCTTTGACTGGGTATATCTGTGCCTGTGTCTCATCATATATGAGACCGTGGGAGGTACGTATATAGAAATAATGTTTATATCTCATCAACATAATTATCATCAACATGATCAAGTAATGACGTAATTGCAATTCCAAGCAAAACTGAACATGAACCCTGAAACATGAAACACGAAACATGAACTCAGACCACATTAGTCTGGTCACACGAAATTGGTGTCAAAGTTAGTGTAAACATCCCGATATTCTTAATCTAATTCACACAATTATGAGTTTAAAGGTTGAAAACTTTACTGTTATGAAAACACCTCGCACTAGTTTATATTCCGTACGCTCTAAAAAAAACCGGCCGAGGAGTGACCATTTTTTAAAACTCCAAATGTTAAATAGACACTTTGAAAATGCTTGATCCAACACTATTAATTTCAAGCATGCTGAAAGTGTTTATCTGATATTTCGAAGAAGTGGTCGCTCCTCGGCCATTTTAGATGGTGATTGAACCTTGTACTTTTTAGAGGGAACCGTTCATTTTGATATTTATAAACATGTCAATAATATTCTGATTTTGAATTTAAAATTGCTCTGTTAACGGCAAACCGTCATGTTTAGAGACTTTGGCGTTGCCCTCCATCCATACCAGTTGCTTCATTATACAGTACAAGACCAAGGCCGGTATTCGTAACTTGAGAATGATTTCAATCTGGATTTAACCGGGTTTAAACCCGACTTAGAGAGGGTCGGGTTAATCCACTCATCCAATCTCTTTGGCCCGAATTCACAAAGGAGGTCTGTCGGCAAACCTAGGTTTATGTGCGTCATAATTATAACCGTTTCGACGCGTTTTTTTTTTTTACAAACCTGGGCCCCGTCTTACAAAGAGTTGATATCAATCGTAACTTATTTGCGATTGATATCAATCGTAACTATGTACATAAGAGATAGGAGATTGCAAACTTGCGATTGATTGGAGGACTTACGATTGATTTGGATCGATCGTAACTCTTTGTAAGACGGGGCCCTGGTTTGTAAAAATGCGTAAACACGCGTCATAGGACGCACATAAACCTAGGTTTGTCGCCAAACCTCCTTTTTGAATTCGGGCCATAAAGTCTGAATGCAGATGAGTGGAATCAACTCTTTTAGGAGTGGAATTTCATTTTGGAGTTGTGATTTTTTTTTCCTAATGATAACTCCGACATGATGAGTTAGTCAAGTGCTGCCTATGGAGATGCATGAGTGGAATCAACTCTTTAAGGGGGAAAAGTTCATTTTAGAGTTTAATCTACTCCAGCATAATATAGAAATCCACTCCAACTTAGCGGTGTAAATTACTTTGTCAATGGTGGATTTCCTCTCCAAAAGGAAGTCAGTCAACACTAGTATAACCCATTAAAGAGACGTTCAAAACAGATTGGGGTCTGTTAGTATACAGGCCTCTTCATAATATTTGTATAGTTGTACGATTGTACGATTCGTGTACGATTCTGGTTGTACGATTCTTGCTCCTGCGACAATAGTTGCTCACTCTCCTACACTGTAACCCTGCACCAATAGCACTAAACCTAACCCTTATCCTAAATGTAATCCCAACCTAAGACCCTAATGCAACCCTAACCCTAACCATTACTCCTTAAAGCCAGGAGCTATTGACGCAGGAGCAATTTTAAGGTCACCGTTTCGGTATCTTGTACCAGACTCTTTGATGAATTAAACATTCGAAAAAATCTATTTCATTTCTTACAAAAGGGCGTGGCCCCTGATCTACGGCCTCGATTCATTAGATAATTTTTCGTACTTCTATGCTGTTGCGGTTCAGTTTATACCAACAAATATCAGTCACTGCGATCTCTGTTATTGTTTAGCAATCGAAGCACTGTGACATTAACCGATTGTTACAATAACAATGCTTTGATTGGACACGCATTACATTCTCCCCTTGTCATGTACAACGTTTCCAGATTAGATGATACATCAGGTCGAATAATCAGCTCGTTACCGCCGCCATCATTTCGCATCAATATCCCGCTCATGTATTTCAACCGATGAAATATTCAGCAAAAATGTGTCGTTACATATATCTTCATTTCTAACTCATCTATTCACTTGTACAGTGTGGGTCATTGAAAGGGAAAACGTACCCAAGCCCCAATGTTTTAGAAGCCTCGTTGTTTAAATAAGATAATGAGATTATTATAGCTGATGGTGTCATCTTTAATATGGTATGGTTGGTCTTTAAAATGCCATTGTGGATTACTGAACACTGCCACAATCGCCTTTGTCTAAGTTTGGAACGAATGGCGTTCAGGATTAATTTTAACATGTACGATTGCATTTAGTTGGTAGGAAGAATTTTCGATGAAACCATTAATTTCATTGGTGTTAATACTGTGGCAGAGGCAGGACAATTAATACTGTTTATCTTTCCAGGGCCAGATTTGATTGATCAAGGAGTCAAATTGTAGTAGACAATTTAGGCTATAATGTGGGTATATTTGACTAAATCTTTACGTACTGACTGCAATGATTTTCAGGGTTGAAACTGGGTTTCTTTTTGGTGTGACTCACACTGTATGCGGGGACGCGAGGTCGATCTACCCGTTACTGTGGAGTAGTTTACCGTAACTGTAGATCTTAGCGGGATTCAGAGGGATTATGCCAATAAGATCGTACGAATTTAATTTCTTCTTATAAGCCTCGAAGAAAGTAGTTTTAAAGAAAAGGTCGAGTTCTGGTCATGCGATTGCATTGTGAAAGAAACGTTGTGGAATCGATCAGAAAAAGTAGATCATGTTGCATATAAGAATTGGTGTATACTGCAAGGTTCTGGAGTCATCAAAACGATAAGAAATTTGGCACAGTCTTGGTAAAGTAACAAGCACTGTACACAGAAAGATTTATATGGAACTAAAACATGTGGCATAATAAATCGGGACTCATTTTAAAGCTCGGTTGCTTGGCACAGTTAGAATATGAAGGCATTTGAAGAGCCATGCTTTTCAGAGAACATATTTTTTTCTGATGTTCTCCCACACTTGCATAATAACGATGATAATCCTCACAAATTATTGTTCTCCTCTCCCCAGAACTCAACCTTCTCTTTAAATCAAACGCCGATAGAGAGCCATTATCATTGGGATACTGTATTGAAACACAATGAATGCTTATTGTGAAGTACAGATTGAGCAATTCTTTTAAATGTGGCTTAAAGTTAGTCCCCATACTGAGCGTATTGAATTTATCTTCGGTTTATAAGCTTCCAACTGAAAGCCAGGGAATTAAGGAACTACATATTGAGTAGAAAGAAAAGGAATTCAGGCAAATCCGAGCTATTTTGTACATACGTTTACCGACTACATCCATGATTCTTATGTTAGGTCATCATTTTGAGTTCATAGCCATATAGTAGAGCTTCGATCAGACAAAATATAAAGAAAAGACAATTATAATGTCAAACAATGATCTTTTTGAATTACTATTGGTAACGTTTGGGACCGCAAATGACAGACTACCTTTGACTTTCTTATTTCTCTTGTCCTTCACCTTACTAAATATTCTGATAGTAATAGGTCTTCTGGTGAAACAAGTAACACTGTACGTCACCAACCGCATGCACTTAGCTTTAAATATGACTACTAAAGCGCCATTAAATATTTTCATTGTAAGCAACGGAATGCTGTTTCCTGGATAACAGTTCACAATTTACCGATCACCTTATCAATAAATCATCATATTTGTGGAATATCGTCACTTTAACCGCTTTAGAGCAAACGCATTCGAGTATCATCGTATTAACACGTTGTACTACTGCTGATTGTGCAGTATACAGGTTTGAAACTGAAAAAAAACATGACGATATTTGTATACAGTAATAGCTATGGGCATGGGAGACTTTTAAATAAGATAAGTTTCCTAAGAAAAACTACCTAACCCTTTAATATTATATACCGGGTTTGTAAACTAAACTAAAAAGAAAATTAAATCGTATGAAATTGTTGTGACTCTTTCATCATATTTTGCATTTGTATGGATTTTGCAGTGAAAAGAGAATCTTTTTGTAGCCAAACTAATGCATTCGACGCCCGAAACTAGAAGGTGTTAAGAATTGCGTTTGGCAGCACGCCAAAGATGCTCATTTGCTTCCATCTTTGTGTTTTTGAATAAAACAATTAATGGAGAATTTCAAGGTCGGTTATAGTCATGATTAGTTGGTATTTGTACGTGTTTAAAGCATCTCTTAGAACTCGCTGTAGATATAGATTAAGCAAGTATCAGACATGCCTGACGTGCAAATTTATATATTATTCATAATCACATTGGCAACGTGCCGACAAATGATCATATATTCTCATACCTTTTGTGACTTAAAATTTAATAGACAATTTCAAGGTTGGCTATAGCAATGGCAAGCTTGATTTTTAAAGCATCTTGGCTTGCTTTAAAACGCATATTTGTGTGTGCAATTCCTGATGTGTGGATAACAAAGTATTCTTAAGGGCCATTCCATACTAACTCGCGTTACACCTAATGGGTTCATTGACACGATAATGTGCCTATATCTTTAGAACTGCTAGGATCTACAGGATACTTTTTTTCAAACATGGACAGGGTAGATATAGAACAACTGAATGAAACAAAAAAAGAAAATTGAAGAACAAACATTTTTAGATTCTTGGATTATTGAATTTCGGTAACTCGCGTTACAAAAAAAGGACATGGTCAATTCTACGAGACCCTCTTTTGGCAAAGTCTCCTCATACTAGACAATCTTGACAAAATCTTTCCTACTTTAATTTTATAGTAGGTTGTGACTTTATAAGATCACAATATTAAAGATAAGAAACAATGGACTAGTAAAATGCAGGAAGCAAATATGTCGGTAACTTGCGTTACATTTTCACCCCTAAATATCACAGGACACCTTAGAATATGGAAATATATTCATCTTTTTCCATTTAGCAACATTTTCAGGAAAAAATATTACAAGAATCCTGTGTGATCTGAAATAATTTTTTTTTTTCATCTACAGTCCCACATGTACGTTTTTGATGATGGTTTGAGATCTTAGGAAATCAACAAAAATGAAAAATAAATTGTATTGAATTTGAAAGGCCCTAATGTTTTATGAACATCCATGGCACAAGGTTAGTGATAAATCAAAGAATTAACATAAGAGGTACATTTCTTTTTTTTTGATGTCATGTCCTTCTTCTCATGGAATGACCCTTAAGTATGTTTGGCAAAGGGGGAAAGAAATCCTCATTTGTTGGCACCCTTTTGTGAATGAATCAAAATTTAATGGGAAATGTGTAAGGTCGGCTATATTTGTACCATTCTGCCATTTGTAGGACTCTGCTGAGACTCGCTTTATCTCCTGAGGTATAACATGTTACCTGCCTCGACAGATCGTATGATATCCCTTGGTAAAACATCGCACGTGTAGAGAGAGCTATAATCCACTCAATGACGTCAAGTTTTTTCACCTTTTGTCCCATCTGTAGGTTGTCTGTAACTGTCGTCTGCCATTCCCTAGAATGATCTGTATTAAACCCAACAATACAAGGACGCGAGGTTGAGTAGTGGTTTTCCTATCGAAATATGATAAAGTCGTAATATCTGTAACAAAAATTCTACACTCCAGATATAATGAGATCAAAATTATGACAATTACCCTATCAGGGTATATCATATAAAATATAAAGTCAAAACTATGAACAAGTCTTAGAATTTCTCTTTCTGTCCGAACTGTTGTAGGTACACACACTGATATTTCAAATGACCATAGTGTGATAAACTGACATGACCATTACACAATGTGTTCACTCGGTTAACACTATGGAAAATGTTAGAAACTGTTTTATGTTAGGGATGTGGTTTGTATTCTCTGTGACCACAGTGCGATATACTACGTCAAGCAATGTTTCGTATACATTCCTTTTAGTCTTACCAGGCTATAGACTGTGGCTGGTGAAAACGCCCCGATTCCTAACCAACCTCGTCTTTGCGAATGCGCTGAGAATCAGTCGTTGCATGTTTCTGTGAACAACCACAGTTTTCAATACTCACCAAAGTTTAAATCTGAAAAGGACACTTTGTTTTTTTAAAACAGAACAAAATCATAAAACGAATGACTTCAATTATCTCTCAAAACATCACCCAGCAGTAGCAAGTTAAGAGGGGATACGGGGCGGGCACCCCATCACACACCCCTTCCCGCTCAAGAAAAGAAACACACACGGCACATTTATACAAATAAGGGAAAGAGCCCCAATCCCCCAAGCTTTCAAAGCCGCTCAAAGTCTTCGAGAATCGCTGATGTTATTCACTCACATGCCCAATTCTGGCTCTTAAAACGACCTCGTTCATTGCATCCTTGTGGTAGCTCTTCGAGTTCCGCGGTTCGTTAACAATTCATACGGTCCTTTACGCGTTAACCACGGGCGAGCTATTCCTGAGTCGAAACTGTCACAGTGGCAAGGGATCTTTTCCTTCATCGTTCACGCGTTCTAGAGGCGATCACTCATCGTGAGGGGGTAGGGGGACTTTGTTATAAAAAGAACCCCAAGTACTTTGCAGATCTTAACATTTCCTTCAGATTTTTTATTTTATTTTAAGAATAGAGCTATTGCTACCTTTGCAAAATTCCCTCAAAGCGAAGCTAACAAATCTCTAAAAAATTGTCCATTTCTCAAATTTACCTACGTATATCTATAAAGAGCTAGCCTTAACTCGAAACTTTGATTTAAAAAAAAAACTTCTTGAACTGTATTATATTTTAAAGAAAACTTTCTTTCATTTCAAGTTTTCTCATTTGAATAATTGAGGTGTGACGTTATACATAACTATAAATTTACATGTTTTGATGTCTTAAATTTCTCTACTTACTTGAACTACCTTGACAGATATTATTGCAGCTGCATAATAATTTTGTGATTATATTTTAGGGAAACTAAATCGTGTTTGCGGCTTTTTCTAGCCTGCTAATGTCAATGAAATCAGAAAATACCAGGACACCACAAATTGCTACATAGGTTTTTATTTAACGACCGAAGTTGTAGGAAAAGTTATGAATCATGGCTGAATTAATTTGATTTAATTTGTATGTATTTATTACACGATTGTACTTGTTCCTTTAGAGCTTTGTACGTATAAAAGGTCAATTCGAAATATGCGCCATTTTGTCATTCGAATTTCCTCGACTACAAGGGATAAGTATTGGTTGAGAATTATGAAATCATACTCACAGGCTTTTCCTCAAGACAGTCGTAACTTTTGATCTTCTGAACACAACCCATTTTTGTTGTTGAAATGACCGGTTTTCAGTGTAATAACTGGTAGTTATTTAAAAGATGTGTCGGCTTCCCGAAGGGCACATAGCCGGCTATAATACACCCTATGAAGGACAATATTATAATGATGTTCCATTCCCCATGCAAAAATAGATAAGCTAAAAGATGAATCAATTAATGAATAGAATAGATAAATAGATGATTGAGTGAATCATTATTTAATAGAAAAAAATAGTCAGTAATTGCAGGCTTGAATATTGATAACTGATTAACTTTTAAGTTTGATTCACAAAGGTTAACTTTTTAAATGACTTTAAGGGAAAACGCCGAAAGGAGAAGAAAAGTGCGAAATCCTAGAATTTATTTTAAAAACACATATTTCTACCTACTCCAGATGGCGACACTTCCCTTAATGAAAGTAAATTTCCACAAAACGGCATTGTTTCCGGGAACCATTTTTTCTTGTCCCTCTGAAGTCATTAAACCTAATTTATGGTAATATAAATAGAGGTTTAAGGGATCTCCTAGCGATGCCCTATCCTACACTGTGTATCACAAAAACAAAATTTCGCTCAAAGGCGATAAAACTGAGGAGAAATCCCAAGTTATAGAGTGTAAATAATTGAAAAGGGGAGCTTGGTTTCCAAAGGTCATATTTCAGGCGCCCTGCGGGACGTTGCCGGTCTAGAAATGGTTTACTAAAACAAATCACTGCGCCTTTAGCAAACGAACCAGCCAATGATGAGCTCAATTATTCTGCCTCATTAAAGCAACGAATTGATTTGTCTTCTTTTAAAGCTCTTATGTGGAATAATAAGATCAAAATTATATGATGTCGTCGAAATCAAAATGTTGAAATTGATGTTTTGTAATTAAAATATGTGTACAGGTTAAAGAGGCGATGATTTTTAAGTTCCTATTTTCAATGGTAATGTGTACTGAAACCAATTAGATATCAACATATTGGCTCAGGTGGTCCATTTCAGTACATGCTAGAGTATTAATGTTTACTTTGTAGAGCAACATGTTGACTTTAGCTTGCATTTCATGTGTATCTTAGTCATGATTTAGGGGATATTGTCAATTCAATTTCTAACCTTTTTTTACAATTGTTATGCCACTTAATGGGAATTATTTTTGATTGTGATGCAATTACATTGTTAACTTGTGCATTTGTAGTTACCAACCAAATTGATTATTTCTGTGCGTATCAAACTCGACAGATAAAACCCTAAAACACGTATCTTTAAAATGACATTCAATTTTATCGACCAATACCCTTATTATAGACAACGTTTCGTTGCTTTAATTAAGATTACACATCTTACGACCTTTCCTAAACTTCCAGATAAAATGAGGTATTTAAAATATACAAAAATGATGGTGAATCGTACATAATTATAACTTACCACTCATAATCATGTTTTAGCGCATTGAATAACAATTTACAAATACATAATTATGAAACAAAGGGACATTTATGCCGTGAAACATTCAACTAATGAGAATTTACCGTTTCTTCATTCCGTTCACCCGAATACACGCCACCCCGTTGTATTATTCACCACGTGTTTATTTATTGTGTTTGTACCCTCATCACGTGATGTGATGTTGCGCATGCTCCCCGACCTTTAACCCTACTAACTCCTACGAACCCATCTACTAACCGCATTAATACCAATAACCTTTTAAACCATTTTGCTCAATGTGTTTCTACCGAATCTTAAAAATCAACTTTTTCTTATGGACGCCAACTAAACCTGTCAAACCCGATTCATTATTTATCCATGTTGTTGATGTGTTTCCCTTAAAAATTCGCTAACCGTTATAAATTAAAAAAAATACTCTTCAATTATTTTTGCTCTGTAAAACCTGCTGACCTCGTCTTCTCGCTGATGTATCTCCGCTGTATCTCCTAAACCCACAAACTATATGACAAATAACAAATAACTTTTACCAATCTCTTGTAAACTAATGTTCTGCCAACTTCTTGCTCATCTTGGAAACCCCGATCCTTACTTCTAAACCTATTGTGTGACCTTTAAACCTATTCCGTTGTGCCTATTCTACAATCCTTTTCCGATGCCCACAACGCTGACTACTAATTAACCATCACTCCCCTTGAACCAATTCATACTGACTATAATTTCTTAAAATCTCTATGTTAAACAACCCATATTCCATGATGAAAACCCTCGATTAAACCTAAAACCCAATTTCCATATGTACTCCCTATGGTTTCCCAACACGTTTACAAACCCTACAACGAACCTTTCCAAAACCCGATTGATCTCTGAACCATTTTCATGACTCGCTTCCCCCACCTAAATCTCCCACGTGTCCATTCTCGTCATCCATCAACTTCTCTTTACCGATTTATGTTTGTCAACACAATGTTGTGAAATCTGCTTATCGACCCATTTCTCTTCTTGAAATGCCCCCAAATCTCCCCTGCATCCCACCAACGCACCGACACCAACCCCATTCCTAATCAATCTTGCCCCTTCGTTAACCCCTTTCACTCCGGAATATCACCCTTGAATACCACTTTTGCTCCGGAATACCCCCTCCACTTATCCCTTCCGATCCGGAATACCTCTATTCACTTACCCCCGTCACTACGGAAAACCCCACTTCACTTACCCCTTTCGCTCTGGAATACCCCCTCCCCCTTACAATAACCCCTTCGCTCCGAAATACCCCCTTCACCTACCTTTTCGCCCCGGAATTCCCCTTTACCTACCCTTTTGTTCCGTTATACCCCCTCCCCCTCACTAACCCCTTTCGCTCCGGAATACCACTCACTTACCCCCTTTCGCTCCGTTCCGCGCTCCTATACCAGTTCCCTATAGACCTGCCCTACGTTTCCCCCGCCAAATAAATGCACCAAATCCAGAGCTGTTCCAAGGGAGGATTATCATCGGATCCACGGCTTTTACAGAGCCGATTAGCAACAGCAAATGTGCCCAAGAGGTGGCCTCTTCGGATACCCAGTTCCCGGGGTCAATGTACAGAAATTGTACAATGGCTCCAAAAACTACACCACCGGGTAAGTAAGCAAAAAAAAAATTAACCGACCCCACACACGAATACCAACTACCCCCAACTTCAAATGCAACAACGGTTCCTTGTTAAAATGCAGACTAAAATACTGCCTTAGATGTTTAATATGAGGATACCACTTATGAATGCCACTGAATGTATAAAGTAAAAGTTATTGTTCTTTCAAGGTTTTACCAAAAATGGTCCGAATGTATTACTTTACATTTTTTATAATTTTCTCTTTCATGAATATATTTTCTATAAACCTGACTCGATTCATTTTGAATTTTTATGTTTGAAATATGAACATAGCAAGATGTATACTGAAAATAGTATAAAGCAAAATAAATGAAAGAACAAGAAATTGATGTGTATCAATCGCAAAAAGCAAATCAGTTCCCCTAGAGAAGGAACAAAGAGTCCAGTCGCTCTAAAATAGTTTATTTCTAATAAAAACAAATTGGAGTAACTTTCTATTCAAGATATTCTATCACTCTCTATGTTTCATAACAATGGATTTTTTCAATGCGATAAAAAATTGAACATGAAAATATATAAGAAAAAAGACTACTAGATAAGTACAGACGACATTTTGTAAGTCAACAAATTCAGCAGGAAGTGCGCAATAACTTCTGAAACGACCAAGGTTCATAAAAACCTATTAAATACTAGAGAAGAAATTGCAAATTTCTAGTTTTCTCAAGATGATAATTTTTTGGGGTGTATTTTTTAAAACTGCAGAAAATTCACGTATACGTCACACGTTACTTAAAATGTGGCTGCATTTTCATTACTAATGAATTGTTTCAAAGTAATTGTTTGAAGTGGTTGTTGTTTTGGTTTAATAATATTCATAAAGGCCTATTAATAGCTTGCTGTGGTTAAATGATGCTCATAATCAAATTGAAATTGCACAGTAGCAAGATATTTTATAGCATAAAGAATAGCACGTTAGCAGTATATTGTCTGATATCATGTTATGTTTTCCGATCCCCTAGAAATAGAATTCCTGTTCGAGAAATTCCGATATTTATGCATGGGTTTTCAAATTGCTTGCTCGATTTAAGAATTGTATAATTGTTATAAAAATACAATAATGATTTTGTTATTGTCTGGTATTTAGAAACTTGTTTGGGTAACTGCACCTCTCCTTTGTAACAGCGAGAGCAGAATTTGTTTCTGTTTATTGTTTGCTGTATACAAATCAAAAAGGTTTTGATGCTGATCAATTTGTCTTGATCACTTGACAAAGCCTAGCAAATACGCTTAACGAAGCAAGCCAGGGACCCGTTTCACGAAGCCTTTTTTTCAATGACAAATAACAAAATTCAGTGACAAATATGCTGATAACCAATCAGAAGCAAGGATTTCATTAGCTTATAACAAAAGCTTTCATTTGTCAGTGATGACAAGTTTTGTGAAATGGGGCCCAGGCCACGTCTTTTTGCCAATCAACAATCCTGGAGATGGATTTCCATATCGTTAAAATGTGAATATTAATGTATTGTCTTCACAAAGCTGCTATATTAGGAATACATCAGCAAGGAAGGAAGATAAATTGAAAACGCATATAGCGCTATAGTTGTTAGTCACATCGGACACACGGCTAATTGGTCAGTGAAACATACACCCTGTAAGCCAAGATCAATTCCTTACCACCAACATGTCCAATGGGGCGTAAAAAAATGACATTTCAATCCTTGGTCATATACATTGGTCCATAGTAATACAACAAGATTGTTCCGACGCCCAATTGGTCCTAGGTCCGTTTGATCCAAGGTCTCATTTATCATGTGTCCTGTTGGTCCTACCGAACACTGCTTCACTTCACATAATCCTAACCTTAATCATGTTAATGGGACGCTAATTACTTATGGGACGTTTAATCATGACCTGTTGTAGATCAGCATGATAATAGTATCAGAATTATCACGAGATAAAGTATAATTCGAAATGTAATTGATAGAGTGATTCTGTCATCTTACATCCGTCATTAAAATATGATGTGATTCTTAACCAATCATTGTCTTCCCGCACATATCGATGGAATCATGATTGTTATTCACGAAATTATTAATCCCCACTCGTTATACAGCCATTACATTCATACATAGGTGAGTAAATGTCAGAAACATCATTCTCGGATATATAAACATTATTTTTGTTATATCTAGGAACTGACATATAATTATATATATATATATATATATATATATATACACATATACA
>BEXV01000249.1:119699-138730 GCA_003118195.1 Hemicentrotus pulcherrimus | reverse complement strand
GGGGGGGGGGGGGAAGGGATAGTGGAAATATCTTTTAAACTTTGCAATATATATAAGTACAATTTTATCGGAAATAAGTGTAGCATTATCTTGTCTTGTAAGCGGGTATGATCTGAATTTCCGATCAAATGATGTGTAAGGAATAGCTCATTGAACCGATTCTATAATTAATCACTAGCAAAATAAAATAAAACTCGGGGGCACCTGCCCCTGTGCCCCTGGATTCGCCACGGGGTGTTCTCACTACATTCAGAATTTCACTTATTTTTTTATTCAAAACATCATGAAGGGAGTGGAGACTGATTCAACTTAATCCATCCGCCTCCTGTTTGATCATAAAAGGACCTTGACTCCCTAATATCAATGCCCTTGGAAGGGCTTGGAGAGAGTGTCAAACAATTCATAAGTCATTAGGTAGTTTAGGCAGTCAAGGACAAGCGATACATATTGATTAGATATTACATATTGATTAGGAATTACGTACCAGGGAAGAGGATGGGAGAGGGGGTTCTCATGTAAGTTGCTGCTTAGGTTACGTCAGTAAAGCTTATTCAGATAAAAAATAAGCAAAATGGAAATACAAAAGCTCGAATTTATTTCTTCTAATATTTGTACGGTAGTTATCTTAACAAAGAAATAAACTCCCGCAATGTTTTACGATCTGTATTTGGTTAACTCATCGAAATAGTGTGTACATTATATATTGTAAGAAAACATAAAATAGTAGTATTACATTCTTATTTATTTATTTTCTGTCGCTGTTTGATTGTTTTGAATATTAAAGATCAAAATAAAATTACGTTTTCTATAATTCAATAGTGCTATTACTTGTGCATTTAGTTCATGTAAGGAAGTGGAGAACATTATATGAATACTTTGAATGAATGAAATCTATATATTCACTTTTTATCTAAAATCAGGTTATAGCTTTTCCTATGTATGGTGAAAGCATTTCTCCAAAATTTACACATTTAACAAGGTTCACTTGATATAATTAGAATTTTAGATTTTTATTTCTAACGCAGAAGAGAAAAGAATAATAATTACTATTCTACCAATTCCCTTCATCACAGAGTGATCGTTCGTTTACAACAATTCGCTTTAAATGCCAGTTTATGGTTTATTTTATTTTACGTTCTTCATACATGTTTAAGCCTTTAGTACACCACATATTCTTCACAAATTGTATCGAGAATTAAACTTCAGTGCATGGCAGCTTGGAATTACGTCTAGACCACGTTGTAAGTAGAACATTTATCAAAATGTCTTACGCTTTTACCTGTGCATCAGACTTTCTTTCTTTCTAAAATAAGTACATGTATATCGAGGTAGGTTAAATGCAAGTTAATGCTTACTAATGACGTGAGAATCTTTGAAACGTTTGTGTTATATCAAAATTAATGATCTAAGCGGCTTAATGAATTGTGAACATTCTGCTTCATGTACTCTCACAGAGTCCAATTCAGATATCTTAGGAAATAAAGCTTACAGGGTTACATTAGATTTAGATGTTTTCAGAAGCCAAAACTCTTGAGACAAAATGTGGTAATAGCTAATATTTCCATCGAGAGAAAAACGAGTAAAATGGAATTAAAAGGAAATATCTAGAAATTGAAAGATATGTCCTAATAAATTGGTAGTCTTACCAATAATTAGGCATAAGCAACATCATGCTTTTATTTATTCTATAAAAACAGGTTATTCGCCGCATTGAAACTTTGGTCATATTTATATTCTGTGCACTTTTCAATGTTTCAAGTCTTTCTTCTTTTCATCTTGCAGGTCTTCATGCATTTTTCTCAAACAAGCAATTCTTTCTTTTGGCCTCGTTTAAATTTCCATTTTCCTGCATGGTAATACAACGTACTTTGCTTTTAAATTAATGCTTGTACATTGTAATGGTGCTTGATGGAGAAACTACATTCGACACATTAAATTACCCTAAGGCCTCAGTATGATACAGAGTTTTAGAATAGAGTGAAGCCTGTTGAATTGCCAAGGACATCTACTTTTTGTATTATTATTGAAGACGTTAAAAGACGGGAGTTGCTGCTACCTTGTTTGGCGTTCAATAATAAGGGATAGAGCAACGTCGATCTGGCATTGCTCAGCGGCTGCCGGGCTCACGATCAATTGGGCAAAAAGAATTTCCATTTTCGGTTTAACTTAATAAAATTTGGAATGGACTTTAAAGGTTTTTATTATTATTATCTACTTAATATATGTTTTCTCATACAGTTAAAATACACTTTCATTTCAATCAAACATAATTTCACCTCTTTAAGAGACTATTTCATCTCCTTAAGGTATGCTTTCATATCAACTTANCGGCTTAATGAATTGTGAACATTCTGCTTCATGTACTCTCACAGAGTCCAATTCAGATATCTTAGGAAATAAAGCTTACAGGGTTACATTAGATTTAGATGTTTTCAGAAGCCAAAACTCTTGAGACAAAATGTGGTAATAGCTAATATTTCCATCGAGAGAAAAACGAGTAAAATGGAATTAAAAGGAAATATCTAGAAATTGAAAGATATGTCCTAATAAATTGGTAGTCTTACCAATAATTAGGCATAAGCAACATCATGCTTTTATTTATTCTATAAAAGCAGGTTATTCGCCGCATCGAAACTTTGGTCATATTAATATTCTGTGCACTTTCCAATGTTTCAAGTCTTTCTTCTTTTCATCTTGCTGGTCTTCATGTATTTATCTTAAACAAGCAACTCTTTCTTATGGCCTCGGTTAAATTTCCATTTTCCTGCATGGTAATACAACGTACTTTGCTTTTAAATTAATGCTTGTACATTGTAATGGTGCTTGATGGAGAAACTACATTCGACACATTAAATTACCCTAAGGCCTCAGTATGATACAGAGTTTTAGAATAGAGTGAAGCCTGTTGAAATGCCAAGGACATCTACTTTTTGTATTATTATTGAAGACGTTAAAAGACGGGAGTTGCTGCTACCTTGTTTAGCGTTCAACAATAAGGGATATAGCAACGTCGATCTGGCGTTGCTCAGTGGCTGCCGGGCTCACAATCAATTGGGCAAAAAGAATTTCCATTTTCGGTTTAACTTAATAAAATTTGGAATGGACTTTAAATGTTTTTGTTATTATTATTATCTACTTAATATATGTTTTCTCATACAGTTAAAATACACTTTCATTTCAATCAAACATAATTTCACCTCTTTAAGAGACTATTTCATCTCCTTAAGGTATGCTTTCATATCAACTTAAGGTACAATATCACGTCTCATTAAAATATGTTTACATCTACTTAAGATCAGCTTTCACGTCTACTTAATATATATGTTTCCCATTAACTTAAGATGGAATTTCACTTATATTGAAGATATAATTCAACATCCAATAAGAAAATTTAACATCTACTTAAAGGGATTGGGTAAGTATGTCTCAGATTCTGATAATTAGAAACCTTTATAATATTCATGAATGGTAAACCTAACGGTTTTCATTACACTACAGTCTATTGGGGAAAACAAGTATGATGAAACCGGTCACTCAAAGACTTTTACTTTTTTGAGGGGCTTCTTGATCGTTTTAAAGTGCAATTCTTTTAGAGCTTCATTATTACACCATATCACGGACACTGTTAACACGTAGGGCCGTGCATCTTAAATTCAACATTGTTAAACGATTCCTTTAAGATATATTTTACATCTACTTAAGATATATTTCACATCTGCTTTAGATAGATTTTCACTTCTATTAAAGACATGCTTCTACATCTCAATAGGATACTTTTACATATACTTCAGATATGCGTTTACATCTACTTAGGATACGGTATCAATTTTACCTAAGTTATGATCTCACAGCTACTTGAGGTGACTTTAACACCCACTTAAAATATATCCTTGCCTCTAGTTGAGATTTGCCTTTTATCTTCTTAAGGTGCGCGTTCATGTCAACTCAAGTTGGGCTTTTATATGTACTTAAGATAGTTTTTCCGTCTTTTTTTAAATATGCTAAGATGTACTGTGACCAGTATGCAGCAGCTAAAAGGGTTTTTAACCCCGAGACTAGCAACTCCGTAGGTCAACGTAAACAAGTTCTTTAACTTCTAGCTGACTTATCTTGCAATGGATAACCTTAGATGACTAAGAAGATGATTGCAGAGCTACATTGTGTAGGCAGCCCGTTTTTTTGTTCTGGTCCATCTGGTGCAGTGTCTGTACAAACAAAAACCTGCAGAGAACGCTTAATATGAAAACAGTTTTTAATGTTCAATAAGAAAATTTCACATGACTAGGAGTTGTGTGCATTACTCTATACTTGCAAAGTGTTTTATGTGAAAACCTTTTTGTCTCGCCTCTGGATTCGACATTTATGTCAGATTTATTATCTCATTTCGCTTATTCTTTTTTGTAATTATCGTTATTTGTTACGTTGGGTTGAGCATGAGGATTGCGGTGCATAATGCATGTAATTGATTTTTGGTTTTTGTGGAGTAGTATTTCAAAGCCATCCCATCAAAATGCATTAATTATTTTTGTGAATTTCATTCATTTGTATTAATTTTTATCACACATTCCTTTGCACTGTTGTCCATTATCTGTTCCGAAAACCTTCTAGCCCCTATTTTTAGAGCGGTATTGGGTAAGATGGAAACAAAATGAACGGAGTTGAATGGAATCATAGAGTTGAGCGTGAGTGTGAATAGAAGTGAGTGATTGAAGTGAACTGATATGCATCCACTGAATGGCATGTCAGGTTCATAGCATGGCATGAATGGATCAGCGAGTTAACTTTGTCCTTTTGAACTTTCTTATTACTTTTTTTTTATATTGCGAAGAAGCAATATTTATGCTCGAACAGCTAGGGGATGAACTGATTTACAATTAAAAATATAGATATTCAAAAAAGAAAATTGTATTAAAAAAAAAAATTACATACGGATTATCTTGGATTTTTAAAAAAAAAAGTATTGATTGGCAATATGTTAGAACACCTATTTTCACTGAGCTAGTTACGGCGGTCAAACCTGTTAAAGTAATATATTTACACAAACTGTTACAAGAAGCCGTCTCGAAAAAGCGGCCTTAATAACTGTTTACGAATAATCAGTTCATTCACTGTCCATTAAATTGATCACAACAGCAAAATTTGTATTTCTTCATAATTTATCAGAAATTGCATGTGAGTACAATAAACACTTTGCATATATAATTCGGAATAAAAATGGCATGATTCTTTTACCTTGTTTAATAACGATTGCAGTAAAAAAATACGTTCTGTATTTTGACGTAAGCATGTGCATGTTTATATAGATTTTAGCAGCATGTGATTTGCAGTTCATTTTCAGTTCCTTTAACCTTTTTCTATGCCATAAAATAATTATTTAAATCGACTAAGTACCAGGAAGTAAGTATTGGAAATAAGGTAGAGAACTATAAAAAATCGAATAAAGACCGCGGAAAATTAGATCAGAAAGAAATATAGAGCAAAGGTAAATAATAGTAAATAGTTTTCTTTTATGAACTCTCTTTGTGAATATAATGTATTGATATTCTTTGCGTAAAATACATAACTATGCTTTGTGCTAAATTTACGACGTGCATTCATTAATCGCTTTTATACTAGTATAATGATCTTATCTTGGTGATCATATTATTCCAGGATTTCCCAAAAGGACGTTGAGAAAAATCCCATCTCGATTTTTCAGTAGCATTATGAATTGGTTTATTCAACTAAAAAACTAGTCTGATCAAGCTAAGCAGACTGATCAGGGCCCCGTCTTACAAAGAATTGCGATCGATCGCAGTTTTGAAACAACGGTTCTCATTGGTTGATAGTGCGCGTGCTGTACAATACGCGCATGTAACGATGATCTTGATAGGCCATTGCCTTGTTGAGATTGATCTCAACTCTTTGTAAGACGGGGCCCAGACCTCTTAATCATCTTTCACTCCGTACGGCAACGAAATATATCTGATGGGATTCGAAACATTTAGAGAAATTCTAATGCAAAATAATATATAAGAATGATAATAATTTTTTCCCATCTAATTTGATCCCACAAATCTCATTGAAGGAGACACGAACCCACAACCAGTTTGATAAATCTAAGCAGACTTTGTTCGTGTCTTTAATTACCATTATAGCAATGAAACGTTTGTAATGGATGTGAGAGATTAAAAAAAATATAATGCCATATGATATGTTATAATAATTATTCATAATTGTAATACTTCTTAAGCACACAAATCTCAGTGAAAGAGACCCCTTTAGGCACAAATTACTTATATCCATAATGTTTTGGGGGACCAAACTAATTATCAGTTGTTTTTATTTTTGAAGCTCCTGGAATGCCCTACTTCATCACACACAACGTGCAGGTCTTGATTCGAGTAAATGAAGGCGGTCACGCCCATTTTAAATGTCGAGTTTCCGACTTGGGGGACAATCACGTCATCTGGTATAAAACTAATAAAGGAAGAAGTAAGTATCATTCTATTAATATCTGTTATTTACATATCATTTTAATAGAATTAGGCCTAGTGTTATTATTACTACTTTGATTATTATTGGTATTATCATAATTTTTATCATCATCATCATCATCGTAATCATTATCGCAATCATCATAATCATCATCATAATTTCTATTGTTGTTATCGACATCCAAAGTATTTTCATTATTATTGTTTCTTTTTATTATAACTAATACTCACATATTCATTATGATGTCATATTATACAATTACTACATTAAAAAGATCTCGAAAACGTCATGATAAATTTTATGGGGTATTCTTATTCAAACTAGAGGGAATCTTCGTTCTGTTTGACGCCACTACATGCACCTGGCGCACAAATACCTACTCACCCACCCCCGAAAACGCACACAGATACAGAATGTTATACAATGAGTTTTATGTCTCAAGTAAATTCTTGTGGAAGGGAAGCAGGACATGAAATACAGTCGACTTTAGAATATGAAATGCACCCCAGAGAGTGGACCACCATTGCGCATCTTTACTCCAGTTACCGCATTTTATTCGTATTAAATTGTTTAAGAAAGATGTATTTATTGCAGAATTACGTGCTTGTTCGTGAAATTACATCTCGCCACAGATATGGTTTTGTCTGTTTTTGAAAGGAGGGCAGGGTCCCTTGGCTTTCTGTGTCTCAACAACTATATTATGCTTTGCATAAGGAATTTTTGACCTGCCAGTGAAAAAATGGAACAATAACGGCTGGGGTGGATTATAATATATATTTGCAAACGGGAGTGGGGACATTTTCACCCTAAGAAATTGTTATAGAGTTAGACTTCTGTCAATTCCCAGTTTCAGAAATTGTCCATAATTTTATGACTTAAAAAACAATTATTTCTACATACAAACAAAAAAATCATTTAATTTCATGATTGGATTCAGTTTGGTAATTCAATCTACAGACAAATAAAAGAGCTTCTTACTTGGTGCTCCATACATCTGTTTGCTAAGTTAAACCGGTTTAAATCTTTTTTGCCCGTGTTCTACAGACTCAATTAAACCGAACTCTAGCTCTAAGATAATGTTTAGCAAAGGGAAATTCCGACCTCAGACTTACCTCCTATGTAAAATCCGATTTTTAACAAAAGCTTAAACTCAGCGACGTGTTTAAATGTTAGTAGAATATGATCCCTCGCCAAACTAGTGCAGACGGACTAGTTTTGCCAGGGGCGATTAGACCTCCCCGCAAGGTCACTGATAGGTCGTTATCTGATCAATTCAACTCTCGATTAACATAAGAAAAGGTGGATCATGGGGGACCGACATGCACCGATTAGGCATTGTTTGCTTTATAGAGGGCGGAAGTTGCTATAATTTGTGCAGTGGGGCTTCAAATATATACGAGCCATTGATTCAAACGTCTTTTCATGATTATTCTCCAGGATCTCTTATCTCCGTGGGCCAAGAGATCATGGACCAGTCACGACAGTACATCAAAGATGGCGACTTTGTGAATTCGACCTTTGACCTTCGACTGCCAAACGTTCAAAGGTCAGACGAGGACATCTATACGTGTACCATTCAATCACATCCACCTACGGAGCTGAACTTTACGCTGCTGGTGTCATGTGAGTAACTATCATGTATTCTAAATCATTCGTTATGGTGTGTTTTATTTTGTTTCTTTCCATTCTAATCGCTTCTGGATGGCATGTAAAACAATTTACCATATACGAAAATGAGAAAAATACAACACATTTTTGTTCTGTTATTTTCGTTTTCCCTTTTTCAATATCTTATTCCTTACTTTCTTTTCTTTTTTTATAATTCGTACCCTCATGTTTAATACCTCCATTGTTTAATGTCTTTAGCATTTACCATATATGAAAAGGAAACGTAACAAAACAATATTTTTTTTTCTTCTGTTATTTTCTTTTCCCCTTTCTCGCTTTCTTATTGCTTTCTTTTTTTTTCTGCACTTAAAAGAAATAAATCATACACTCATGTTCGATATCTGTATTGTTTATTCATTCTATATTCATTCTTACATGCGTGTACTAAATGACTGTTATCATGAGCATTCTTCGTCGGATTGTTTTATTGGTGATACCATCTTTGATAACCAAGGCCCCGTCTTACAAAGAATTGCGATCGATCGCAGTTTTGAAACAACGATTCTCATTGGTTGATAGTGCGCGTGCTGTACAATACGCGCATGTAACGATGATCTTGATAGGCCATTGCCATGTTGAGATTGATCACACCTCTTTGTAAGACGGAGCCCAGGAATGTTTCAACCACAATCAATCATCAGATTCAATCATATATTTTTGTGGTTTCGGGTGGGCTATAATTCTATATTATACGATATTCCACACGATATGATTTTCTATGCCACTTGACACGCGCCCGTTCGAAGGTAATTTGTGATACGTTATGCACCTCCCTATGAATGCATTATCTAACTTTTGTTGAAATGTTGAAAAAATGATTTAATTATTCCTTTCGAAGTGAGGTATTATATATAGTGTTAATCGTTTCAAATCTATTTTAAATTAACTTTCATAATGTGATGATATCTTTGAATTTGGAAGTACGCGTACTGCCATACAAAAATGAATATTGATTTTCTTTGATAAACATTCATGTGACCGTTGCAAATGTTGTTACTTCTACAAAATTCTCTGACATATAAATCAATGACTTTCACAGCAAAATGATAGATACAGTGAACCTTCAAGTGAAACAGAAAAAGGGTCCTTACAGATAGCCCATATTCATTTACAGGTGCCTTAATCCATGTTTCAATGAGGAACATCGATTGTTCAAGCGAAACTAAGTAAATGTGATCGTTATAGACAGGTGGCCTTTCTATACAGTTGGTAAATCAATCACGTTTCATTATAGTATATTTAAAGATGCGTTTTTAAAGATATCACAACCAAAGAATATAGACATAGCATTCTATAGAGACAGTTTCGAATTAGTAGCCTTTGGCTTAAGGGTTACAATATGTTACCTCAGTCACTCCGCTAAACCGACTTCGAAATTAGCGACTCTTTGACACTCAGGGTAATGTACTTTCCTTATCCGATCTGGGCCCTGTTTCATAAAACTTGTTATCAATAACAAATTCCAATAACTGTTATAAGCTACTGAAATAGCGGACTTTGATTGGCTGAGAGCAATTTTCTCACAAAAATTTAGCATTCGTTATTGACAACAAGTTTAATGAAACAGGGCCCAGGTGTCGGTCGCATTCGTGCGACGACTGTGTACTCATGATTACAGGACATAGCACCTCAGTCACACCGCCAAATCGAATCCAAATCCAATTCCTACCGTCCAATTCTCAGCCAATCAGGGTAATGTATTTCAATATTCAGTCTGGCCAGTGTGGCTGGAGCGTACAGCTTTACTAAGCTGTGTGTCGTTGAGTGGAATTTTAATAGAGTTCGCCCAAACTGCACACCGGGGACCAATTTGACGCCACGGCGTGTTGGAAATGGTCGATCAATGTCTAAAAGCTGTGAAGCAGATTAACACAGAAAAGTGCTACACTCTTATAGCATGCATGCCAAAAGTCGTTCCTACTTTTTTTAACCCACCAGTACCATCTAATGGGGGTCTTCACTAAAGGGCAGGCGCGGTTCTTGAAGGGGTATTTTTGGTCGGGTGGAGGGGGGGGGGGACCATGAACCGCTACTGCTTCTGCGTGAAGCGATGGTACTGTTCTGGGGTCATTTTTTTTGTATAAATGTTGATTAACGCTGGGCTCTACCTCATCCTGTACCCTTTTATTCATGATCCCCCCCCCTCCGCCCCCAACCACAATCTGTCATCAAGATCTGATCTTATTCTCCAAGAGAAAAAGGAGAAATTTTAATGCTTTTTGTCAACCAATTGAAAGTGCTAGATCCGTTGCATGCATGAAATCTTGAACTTGATGTGAATGAGATGTGCTAGAATCATAATGATTGTTGATTAACGTTGGGATTTTCCCTAGTTGTCCCCTCATTTCTGGCATTTTTCGCCGCAATTGGTCTTGAAGTTGCAGAAGATGCACTACAAATTTCAAGAGAGAATTTTAAACATGATGGCAAAGACATTTAAGGAATCGTTTCAAGGGCAATACACAATATTATCTATAGAAACCATGTTCTGAGTATGAACTATGTCAATGTTATGTTCGGACATTAAAGTGGCTGACACACAAGATTAATGAAATCGTCTCATGTAAATTTTTGAAAGGCTGAACATTCTTTTTTGCAATATCTTTAACTAAAGGCATTGGTATGTAATAGTTGTATGTTAACCAATAAAGGATACAGCACAATCTCGTAGTTGAAAATATATTTCTATTCTGCATCATGCAGAAACTAAAATGCTAGGAGAAACACATTCATTCATATTATTTGGGATCACTAGTAAAAAGAAATTTTATTTATCATAGTGATTAGTATTGATGAACGTACAAAGCCTAGAAACGTCTCATTAATTGTTTGAATGGACGAAAACCCTTTGAAATTTATCAACATGCATGACATTTTTGCAGTATTTTCTTTCTCAGATTATATTACATGTTGACCTTTATATTCATCATATGGTTTAATGCAATAAGGATGCCTGTAATAATTGATTTTGACCCAGTTTTTGATATGACCTTAATCTGATTCGGCTTATTACACGAAATAAATACCAACGAATCTTTATTTGAGGGGATGAACTTTGCCCGAACCGAAAGATATCCCCTCCCCCCGTTATAAATTTAAATCCATAATGTCTTTCAGAGCCAGAAGGACGTTGACTTTGTCAAAAGGGACTTTTCGATTTGCATGGACTGATACGTGTGACGTCCATTCAAGGCAGTGCATTAAAAGGACGTCGATCGTAGCAATCCTCATTGTTTTCGTGCGAATCTAAAAGTCCCTAGTGTATATGAGTTAACGCCCTTCTGCCCCAAACAGACAAAGAGCGACAAAATGAAGAGAATGCCATCGTAAAAATTCTAATCTGATGCACCTGGGTTCCTGAAGAGATAATACGTATTTTGCATTTGATGGAATGTGCAGTTTAGTCCTAGGTCCTTGACGACTACAAACAGCTGAAGGGAAATAAAAAGGGAAACGATGGCGGGTGTGTCCAGCAATAGCTCATAGAGTAGAGATAGTTTTATCATCGGAAGTTGATAGTCGCGCCGAAACAGATCGCTTCCGTAGAGATTGTATGGAGCAGGGAACAATTTGGAAATAAAAGAATTGACCTTTGAACTTGTCAGTATATCCGTGTAAAAAATCTCTCTCCATGGGCAACCCTAAATTTGCTCGTGCGATTGTTGCTTCGGACTTTATTTGTCGAATATATAGAATTAGGATTAGGAATGCAATTGAAATTCAGTTTAGGTTATGTTTAATATAATAGGGACTAGATTCGGGTTGAAATCGGGGTTTCAGGTCAAGTTGAGGGTTTATAGGGACTGGACTCGGGTAACAATTTGGTTTTAGGTTAGGGTTAGGATTATAGGGTCAGGATTTGGGTTGAAATCGGGTTTTAACTTAGGTTTAGTGTTATAGGGACTTGATTCGGGTTGCAATTTGGTTTTACGTTAGGTTTAGTTTTATAGGTACTGGTCTCGGGTTTTGATTTGGTTTTAGTTTTGGGTTAGGATTATAGGGTCAGTAATCTGGTTGCAATTAGGTTTTAGGTTAGGTTTAGGGTTATAGAGTTGGGATTCGGTTTGCTATACAGTCTAAGGTAAGGTTTTGGGTTAAAGGGTCAGGATAAGGATTGAAGTTAAGAATACCTATGAACCCTCTCAATACGCTTTAAGTCCATTTATTGTAAGGCTCATCAGTGTCATTTGAAAGTGAACGATCTTCCTAACGTGATGAAAGAACGGCAATTAAACAAGGTTTCCCATTTTCTTCTTGCATCACTTAAATGCATAAATGCACTATAAACCAGAGCCTACAATACACAGAGTTTGGCAAACCCGGTTTTAGTTTGTTACAATATGGCGGATACTATTCTGCACAAAACAGAAGAATATACGCCAAGTTCACCAACTCTACTATAGATGGCTCTACGATGAGCACATCCAAGGCTCCCCTTTTGCAAGCGTGAAATTTACACGTGTAAATTTCCTTTCGGCTGCCTTTTAATTGCACTTCTCTTCTTTGATGTCTCCACTCAAAAACAAAAACAATGCGTGACGTTCCTGTGGATACACGCCATTGTGAATCATCTTCCTTGCTCAGATTAAACCTAACGTGGCGTACCATAGTACAATAGGTATTCCATAACTCCTTGTTTAGTTGGGGATCTCAAGGTGCGTAGATAAAAGAATGATTAATGATTAGTTTTTTTAACTTGGAGCAACAATGGTTTTCGAAGGTCGAATGTCTTTTGTCATCTAAGATTTGATTGGTTGTATTCATCTATGAACCCGGCATGGTTATAAGTCGTTATCATAATTTATCCAAACAGATTACAGATTATTCCTGTAATAATATAGGTGATGACATACGGTGTTCTTAAAGATGAGAAATGTGTTGTAAAGAAGAAAACAGATTAAAATGCATTGGTCTTGGGTACAAGATATACATCTCATGTATTAAAGCTATTTCCTATTGTAACCAAGTTTACTTTTGTAACCAGAATTTGGTGGAGTATTCAAATTGGGATTTATCTCTAGGCGTATCCATTTCCCATATACCTCCCTCGAAACCCCTTCATTTGAAGAATAGTTTGTAATCAATTTAGCCCGTAACTGAATATACCTTTCCTTAAATGGGTTAATGTTGTACAGTGGTTGTAATCTAAACCATAATTTAAGATGACGTGACCATTCCCCCCCCCCAGAAATCTTAACCTTCATTTGAATTCGGGCCACGGATATTACAGATTTGGAAACTGTCTTGCTTCTAGCCGGGTTAAGATATCCATCCTAGCTGCCTGGAGGTGTTGGTGGCACGTCATGTACTTAACCCTCTATCAAGGGAATGCACATTATTCACCAACCACGTGGGCCGTTAATGATACATTAACCGAAGCGCTTTCATCAAAGGAAGATACAATAAATAGGAGAGAAGCCATGTGGATAGGGAATGGTTTATATAGCTCCAGCTAGATTGACGATATGTGGTTGTTGACAAAATTATATCCAGGCCAAGGCCTAAAAATGTTGTTCAATTTTTATCTTATGCTTGAAAGAATAAGACTCTGACACCACTTTTTACCAGCCCCTCTTTCCTTGATTACGAAAAGCTTTTTCCCAAACTGACATTTCATTTATTATGCTTCTTATTTCTTTCATTTTTTAAAATCAGTTTTATTCCTTCTTTATTAAATCTACACGCCTTTACGTAATAATCAATTTTCCTCTCCTAAATTTGCCCTATAATGTCAGGCATGAATCCATTGTATATTATGTAGATACGTATTTGTGTGTACAGATTTTTTTACACGCTGTCTTCCGGTATCTCCCCCTCTCTTATATCTGCATTTTTATAAACGAAAAGAGTTTTCAACAGCTTATTCTAACCATATTCGCGAGTATTGTATTAGTGACGATTTTGTTGTTGAAGATGTCAGATTCCAGATTTCGTAATGGCCATTTGTCTTACGGACACATTTTCTGCTTCCCTCGCACAAGATTTCTCATTCAAACATGTAGACCTACTGAAGAAACCTGTATATATATTAATTCCACCTGCTTATAAAGACCGCTTTTATAATCTCTATTGAACGGTCTAGATATACAATGTTTACTGTATTTCTTAAAGGAACCACATACATGTAGATTTGCAGGTAGAGTTTTAAAGCACAATTAGTCTTGACTTTGGGGTTGGTCTATTAGTGTATTCGACACAAACCTTCACGATTTACGCCTTCTTTCTGACGGTAAAACCGTCAATTATGCTACTATATATTTCGTATCTCATAACATTATAATTGTACGTACAAATTTAAAGTTGTGCATTTTGTTGATATGAGCAAAAAAAGAAATGAAGGATAAAAGATGTTACTTTTCCAATGGTACCATTATGTATGTAAAAATAAATACAATGATGGAAAATAGATGCCTCTTAGACAAGGATACAGATAGTCTATATTGACTTACGTATTTTGTTGGTATGTAAAAACAGAAAAGGAAGAAAATACATGTTAATTTTAAGGGGAAAATGGTCTTGTTTTTCCAGACCAGGCTTCGGTGAGGAGAGTCCTCCCGGACGACGAGCCTAACTGGAGTGCCGCGGAACCCAACCGCGTCTACTTCAACGAGACATCGAATGCCACACTGACATGCCTCGTAGATGGTTCCCCTTCTCCCATTGTGACGTGGTGGAAGAAAGATAGACCCAGCAGAATATCCAGAGCCCAGCACCTGATTATAGCAGTCAGTGAGTATGATAACCGTTGTCTGTCTTACTTTTCTTTCTGTCTAGCTCCATCCCTCTTTCCCCTCTCTGCCTCCTCATTTTCTTACTCTCTCTCTCTCTCTCTCTTCCCCCCTTCCCCTACAACTCTCAAAGTCCCTTTCATTAATTTGTAGTCCAGTACTGAGATAGAACAGTAATTAGCAAAACGAGACACGGAGCAAATCATATTTTGGGAGCGGTTGGGTGTAGAATATCTACACAAGTGTGGAACATTCCATGTTTCACAAGTATTTTGGTTTACTTTGAGGTACTTTCAGAAGGTCTAACTCTTAGAATTCCCATTCAACTTACGATTCATATGTCCAGTAGTTTTCCATTCATTCACTTAGTTATGCCGAATTGAACGTCCATTTCAACATGCTCGTAGAGAAATTTCAAAGTATGTCCATTTAACTTGTTTTTATTTCATGATATTAATTATACCTGACTGTTAATTGTCCAAATGAATGTCATTGCAAGAATTATCATTATAGTTCAGTTATTGAATTCGCTGTATGCCATATGAAAGGATTCTTTGTGGTATAAAGTAGAGCCTGTGTATGGTCACAGCATAATAAAAGTAAAGGCTAATAGATTCAACTTCGATTTTAAATTCTTCTTTAAAACATCGAGTTTAGGATAAGGTCAACACCTAGCTTATTCTGAAGAGTTCCAATCGATCAATGTGGTTGATACCAAAGGCAAAGACGTCTTCCGATGGTTCAGATCATTTTTAATTCAAAGGTCAATCGTGGTAAACCATTGTCCAGTATTATACTGACTCATAGAGATTCATCACTATGAGCGCGTGGTCACCCTAGCTTATTAGTTAATTATTGGTAATTAAACTTTCACTTGTTCTTGATCATTGATTCATAAACCAAGCCAGGGGGTGTTTCAACAAAACTAAGATCGACTTTAGGTTGGACCTAAATACGACAGGCCATACATGCCACTGGTTGCTCTCAACATTGGTCTCTCAATCATGATCTTTAGATAATATTTTTCCTTCAATAATGAGCTATAAAAAAAGCTCAATTTTGTAGGTGTGTGACCATGATTTGTACTGGTTCTGGTATTAGATACCTAGGTGGAGAGTGGCAGTGTCTTGCCAAAGGACATTAATTTAAATTTTGGGCTGGGATTCAAACCCAGTACCTTGTGATCCACACAAGACCGTGGACTTATCCACTAGACCACTTATACAACGGGGTACAGCAGCCTCTTGTGGGATTCCATGAGGAGCATTTAATTTTTCTGAAAGTGCAAATACAGCATGTACTTTTACATCCATGGGGCGCCCATGTTATATCATTCGGAGACAGAAAGGCGTTAATGTCGTTTTACATATAGAGTTAACGCCCTTATAGCTCCGAAAAGACGTAGCGCAAATGAACGCTGATGTAGTCAATACGAAAGATACGATAGTGATCCTAATTCCGAAATAAAAAAATAGAAACTTCTAATACTCCGAAGGTTTGGGATTCCGAAAAAAGACAACACACATTACAATTCTTTTTGTCATTTTCGGACTGTTTAATATGCACATGTTAGCGATCATCTTAATTATGAAACATATTTTATTTTCGGAGTAAAGAATCTTTAGAATTACGAGCTTTGGAATTATGAACTTTTAATAAAACGACATGTAACCCTTTTTTTTCACCAGTGCAATTCCTTCACGGCAATCTCGTTTATAAATTCAACCCATTTGAATTAAAGCCTCATCGTAGAAGAAGATAATGTAACACGAACGGATGACGAAAGATGAAAGGGGGTTAAGAAATCACATAGTGATTTGTCTATGTGACGATTTTGCCCGCGTGTGAAGTGGGTGGCATCTAATGATTAGTTGGGCATTGCGCTTAAAGATGATGCTCAATCCCTGATAATAGATGATCTTTCAGATGCGACTTGAATAATAGATCCCGTGGCTTAAATGATGCGCGGGCTTGATGACAGCTTTGCATATTGCAACAACACGAAGTAGGCAAGTTCAAGGAAAGAAATTTAAGTTAGAATATGGCATCATCTCTAAACAGGAAAAAATTAACACCACGGCAGATACGACTGTGTAATTATATAATGCTTATATTTTCATCAGAAATATTCATAATATATGTTATTCGTCGTGATTGTAGAAGGTGTAGTAGTATTCTTAGTAATATTTTTAGAAGTAGTAGTAGTAGTAGTAGTAGTAGTAGTAGAAGTAGTAGTAGTTGTTGTTGTAGTAGTAGCAGCAGCAGTAGTTGTAGTAGCAGCAGACGTCGTAGTAACAGTAGCAGTGGTAGTAGTACGTGTAGTACGAGCAATAGTAGTGGTAGTACAAGAAAGTAGCAGCTTGAGTAGTTAGATGGTAAGGCTAAGGGAGAAAGTAATTTGCTATTGTCTCTCAAAGTGAAATCAAAGAAATTAGAAAGGCAATTCTTCCTTCAATGCACCACCGTAACTGATCTTCTTTCTTTCTGTGAAACTGTCTAACAAACTTTCATCAAATTTCAAAGGAGTTTAAGATAATAATAAATAATAATAACATTTATAGGGCGCTTTATACAGATATACATGTATATAGTTTATGATTCCTTTAATGTGCTGTGATGGTTGTTGGCTCTCGTAAATATAATTCTCCGTTGCCTAGCCCCCTGGGATATTTGCAAAGAGGCCGGCATATCGTAATATAATCATTTATTTATATTCCCCCATAAAATATAAAACAAATACTCATATATATAAGGCAACTGGCTTGGTGGTTATAGACAATGCGGCTTGGCATTTATTTTTAAAGAAAAAAAAATACTTTAAGGTATGTCAGTGTGTGTGATGGAGTTCGGGTTCAAATTTGTAGTTTATTGTGGTGCAGACACTTTATATGTTTTTACGTTATTAGTTGTGTTAGTGTCTGGATAATATTCTAGGAAACGTTTATTATAGCATGATTAAATATGTAGTGTAAACACACATTTTTATTCAGAAAAAAAGTATAAACTTCCACTATTAAAAGTCCTATTGAACTTGACTTTTAATTCATCGTTCTTCAAGGCTGCAATTTAAGTCCAACAAGTCTAATATACACTCACATACAATATAAATGAAATAAAAAAAAAGAAAGAATAAAAATATTGAGGAAATGAAACTTTATATTTAAACAGATGAAATACCGAGTTAGAAACAAAATGGTTATTATTATTACATATTGCGAAACAGGTGTGAAGGAACTATAAATTCGTCAAACATTGATTGATTGTTCAGACGTGCATTTGCCAGGTAAGAGCTACATGTCAACAATATTGGGGGCCAGCGGTTATTGATATTCAAGTGATGCCTTTGAATTAAACAATTCTTATTGTAATAAAGGAGAGGCACGATAAATCACATTCGTGTGTGAACAAGCAATTCTAATTAGAATTCATAGGGTGTTTTGGAAAAAGACGCTTTCAAGAGATTCAAGATTCAAATAAGGTTTTATTCATGACTTGTCAAAAAGTCCAAAGACTAAAAATGCAAGTTTACATCAAATATATATAAAAAGCATTCAAAAACATATGTACTTATATATAAAGATAACATAGCAAAGGAGAACAAATATATAAAAATTGATATATGTTTAAATCAAAACATTAACGTAGTAACAAAACAAAAAACAAAAAACAAAAAGAGATTTGAAAACAAATTCAAGAAATGAAATATTGCTAGCAAAAATGAATAAATGTTTACATCAAAACAAATAAAATGTATACAGATACGTGATTTCAATTAACTGTAACATTGGAAAATTGTGGTAAAATACAATACACATTCGAATCAGAGGGTAAAGTGATTATTAAAAAGTATTACAAAATATTCAAATTTGAGTCTTGGCAGTGTACTAGGTGTGATATGAGTACAATATAATGTATAAACATAATGTACATGGAAACATGATTATGATTATGATTACTCAATCGATCCCGATTACTATAATCGTCAAGTTTATTCTTGTTGTTCTTGCTGGTTAGCTAACAAGTTATTATTAAAGAACAGAGGTATATTTAGTGAACATCATCAATCCTGTCTATTTATCAATTGAATCTGATTTATACAAAATTAGCAAACCAACGAACATAAATATCAAAACATAAACACATAGAATTGAAGAAAAA
>BEXV01000249.1:98882-118562 GCA_003118195.1 Hemicentrotus pulcherrimus | reverse complement strand
ATCAGGTTTTAACTGCTTTTAACCTAAATTGTGCTAGAACATTTCATTCTTATTACAACTAAAACAACAACTACTACTACTACTACTACTACTACTTCTACTTTAACTTTAATTTGGTACTACTGAAGAAAAGACAGCGAGGTTAACAAAAAATATCGAATCATTGATCTGATAATAAAATTTGTGTAGATAAAGATATTTTACAATCAATGGTTCAATGGTTTCATAACGAAATATTTTTAGTTCGTGCATGCTATTATATTTGTTCCTTAATTTTGACAGTAATAATACGTTATCGGTATCTTCATCTGTAACACGTTGAAAACTTTGCTAAACTAGAAGGAACATTAATTAAATGCTTCAATGAAGACAGAGTGTCGTTCTTAAGCCAACATTATAAGCTCGCATATCGTTAACAGGTACTGTGTGCAACACATAATGTAAGACGGATGAGGGGAAAGTGTTCCCTCATTATAGCAATCGCTAATGATTGTGTTGGAGACTGAAGTCATAAAAGACTCAAGCGAGAGTACTATTGTATCTTCTATTCTTCACATCATAAACACAGCTGCTTCCGACGAACACCTGATTCTGAATATAAATTGACGATAAAGCATTGACTAAGAGGGTCGTTCACACTGACAATGATTCGTGGAATATAATCTTGGGTGAGTGGCATTGCACACCACCATGTACTTGATTTAACGCGCAGCTGAGCCATGGCGTTTTTTGGTGACCCGACCCTGATAATATGTGCGTGTATGGATGTTGTGTGCGTGCGTGTGTGTTTGTGTGTGTGTGGAGGAAACTCAAAGCATTGGGCACAATGCTCACTTTAATAACTCCGTTAATGTAAGAAATTAACGTGGAGCTATTGTTAAAGGAGCAATGGTCGTACTATCGTATTTTCACTGCACAAAGTTATGGCGCTTCGTCCGTAAAAGACTAATGCGCGATGTGCACCACCACATACCCATTTAGATATCGACCCTCAGTGATATAACTTCGCAATGTGAACGCACTGGAGGCAAAGTGCCTCCTCAAAAAACTATGAATAAATGATGGTTTTAGTTGACACCATCACGGCGGTCCGCACTCCCCACGAGCGTTATAAAGCGTATTGTCGCGACGACATGCTTACAGCAGCGGAAAGCCGTTTATCAGTGAGACAACATAAAATTGGCAACCTTAAAGAGAAAGATGACTTCTGTTAAAGGTGAAATAATTTTTGGGAGGTTTCTTATGCCTTTATGCAATTGTTGAAGCCGTTTATCATTGAGAAAATATAAAACTAGCAACCTTAAAGCGAGGGTCGACTTTTGCTAACCTATGGCAGTTTTTTGGTTGTCCACTCTTTAAATGTTAAAGATTACAACAACAAAAATAATAAATTGGCAATTTTAACACGAACATTATTCATAAAAATGAATTTTACTCCGCGTTGCCAATTTAGATATTTCAATCACTATTATTCATGAATGGCACAATGTACTGAAACATAAATGGACTCTAAAATATGATAAATGAAGCGTCACTAAAAGTGACACAACACTGCTGCAGCTATGGGTCTAAGGTGAAAACAAGTATTTTGTGAACATTGTCGCGTTTTTTATGTCATTGATGAAGGAGTTTTTTTTTTTTTTTTTGATTAGTGAGATAACATACAATTTTCGAACAAACGGGAAGGATGGGTTTTGTTAAGGTGGTAAAATGTTTCTTTAGCTTTCTCATGCATATTATATCATCAATCAAGCAGTTTATTAGTGAGAAAACATGAAACTGGCAACAAAGAGAAGATTTCGTTTTGTTAACCTATATCAGCTCGAAGTATTTATAAGCGATGGAAGAACTTAATTTAATTTGATTTACTTTTAATTAAGGAACTTTACATAACTGTCTTGATCTAAGGAGACACGAACGAACGAACGAGCTCGAAGTTTTATAAAGATCGAAATGAATCAGCATTTCTTCTCAAATTTGCAACAATAATTTGTATTCTCCACTCTTTCATAGTTGAAATCTAAAATTTATATTAGATAATGCGTGACTGGAAATGATAACAACAAATAGAAACCCAATAAGAAACTGTGGATTTTTTTTACACGGAAATAGTGATTATAGATTTCCCTCTTCGTTGTCAATTTAGAGATTTCAATAACATGAATTATTTTCAATTAAACCGCTCCTTTTCTTGAACGGTACGATGCACTGCAACAGAAATAGACAGTGAATAATAAACTAACAATTTTGCTCATTTTACATCTTTGTCTCGTTTATGATATTCATGTTTTGATCCGGAGAAGTGACGCGACTGGAGATTCTCGACAGTATCACTGGCATGGGTTGCATACATATTGGACACGAGGAACGTATTATGTTTCAGACGTATTTTAGTCACGTCTGATGTACACAAGTACAGATTAGCCCATCAGCATTCTGAAATAGATATGGAGAATGAACTTGAGAGGGAGATATAGATGTAGGGGAGGGAGAGAGAGAGAGAGAGAGCGAGAGAGAGAGAGTCATAGCAAATGAATCACATTAATAAGAAGTCAGTTTTAGTAATTTAGGAAAACCTGTTGCAAATAACGATATGTAGCATTATCTTATCAATTATATTTGTCATCTTACTATAAATATTAATATTCTTATCATCATTATTATCATTCTTATTATTTACCTTTATTGTTATCATTATTGTTATTACTATAAATTTAATGATTTTTATTATTATAAACATTTATTATTGCCGATGTTGTTGCTTTATTATTATAATTACTATTATTATAATCATCATCGTTATCATCATCGTCACGATCATTATTATTAATTTTCATTATATTTAATATTACGATCATTTTCACTACTATTGTTTTCATTGATATTATTCTTTTTTTTTTACAGGTGACAACATAACTCTAGTGAATATCTCCCGTGAGCAGAGTGGTCAGTATGTTTGTGACGCAGAGAATGGTGTCTCAGGTCGTGACCCACCAGACAGCAGGGTCATAGATGTCGTCGTTCAGTGTACGTCATTTCCGGTTTCATTTCGACGAATTTAAAAAACAAGATTGTGCTGAGATATGTTATAAGTGGAATAAAAGTTTAGGGCTATTAACTAGTTTCCAATATTTTACTTGAAATTACCTAGTAGAGATTTAACATTATTATTAAAGAAATTAGGAAAGGCCTAATCATCAAGGATTAATAAGACAATATGGGTTCGCCAAGTTTTTGTTGTTGGTTTGTTTTGGATTAATCTCTACCCCTATGATCTATTTCAAGGATTTGAGGAAAATCTTTAGTATAAACTAACTAAAATATCAATTATGGTTAATTATGCCTTGAATATATCATCTACATTTGGAAAATTAGGAGATTCCTAAACTTCAAACAGCAATAAAAGTTATTCAATCTCAGTCCGTCTAAATTTTCAAACCTTTTCCCCACAGATGCTCCAGAAGTTAGGACGCTTTCTCCAGACATACGCGTGGGAGAAGGGAAATATCTTCTGCTCCAGTGCAACGTTAATGCCGTTCCTAAAGCCAGGTTTTATTGGATGAAAGACAACAGAAACCTGACCCTCACATCACAGAGCTCAGATAACAGGTAGACTTGGGCTGGTTGTGTCCACACGATACTTTTTCGATATTTCTTAAAACGCGATTCGTTAATGATATTTCTCTGTCGCCCTACTTAGCATGGAGATGTATCCCCCATTGTATAAACAGTAACAAGAAAAATTTGTACGCCATCCTTTCGACTGGCCTATTTTACCCTACCATGGTCGCGAAGACTTTCGAAAATCAACTTGGGCAAAAGGTCATTTCGTATAGTAATCAAATCTAATGCACACATCTTTGAAAAGTGCCTCGATACAAATTATTTAATTCATCAGGTCAAAAATACGTCCAGTTTTTGATAATTGTAATTCATTAGTCAGAATGCAAATTGCATACATTTCGCGTTGTAATGAAGCCATATTTTTGTAATACATAGCAACAATCAATTTATGCCATTCGCCATCTTACTATTGAAATAAAATTATATGTACATGTAACAGGCGAATGAAATAATTTATAACATGGCACTTTACAAAGATTTAGGCCTTAAATTTGATTACATTACAAAATTGTCTTTTCCAATAGCCTTATGTGTCTCCACCGAGATTGGAGTACTCTGAAGATGATCTGTAGGGCCATGCATTATGGTTCAAGACATGGCCACACAGTGGAATTTTTCCTGTTTAGGGCCGGGGGAAAATGCAATGAATTTTTGACAATTTATTGCATTTTCTTCGTTTTGGGGATTTGTGGGGGCGGCCGCGTACCCCAGCAACCACTGCGTACACTCATGATTCAGAGGCTTAGAAATGGCCTCGTTACTGTGAGGCCCCAGGATAAAAATCTTGTCGATCAGCTTTATTAGTGCAATTTTGTGAGGCATTAATCCTTATTACTGTCAATTATGACTAAAGGACGTAGGTTCTCTAGCTGATTAGCATAGTAGCACACATATGATTTAGCAGTCACGCAAAACAAACAATTGCAAATTAATATTCAATAAAATCGGAGAATGTTTGCCATTATCTAGATCTTTTAGAAATAAAGCATTTTTTGTAATCCTTCCCTAAACTGGGGTAAAAAAAAAAATATTCCACCATTATGACCAACAAAGTATATGAAATATAAAAAGTCGATTTCTTGAAAGTCCTTTGCGATCCTGTTCCTTAAGTACAGTTTCACTGTCTGGTCCATTTGAGGATAATTTGACAACCGAGAAACTTAATCTGTATGAACAACGAATCGCGATTAACTTTGATTCTCATTGAGTCAGGTATTGACAACCGTATGGACACTTTTCCGCATTGCATTTGTGTTTCTTCCACTTTTCTCTTTTGTATATTAAAGAGAAATATGAACAAAGCCCATCCCCCGTTTTTTTTAAGCGTTATTATGTATGGGGGCATTTTCAGGTTTCGAAGCAAAGCAGGACTGAACGTTTAATTGAAAAAGAAATCTTGTTATGTACAAAAGGTAAGATAGATATAACTTTTGATGATTTGAAATCGTTTGGGGTATTTTTATACTAAATTAAATTACTCATGAGGCAAAACGAATTTTAAAAGATTTTACATCTTTCAATTAGTCAACATATTTTACATGAGTTTAGTATACTGTGAGGTCGATTTCGTTCAATTTTAAAGGATCACATTTAAAAGCCACGTTGAAAAGGATGATCTGCGCGTTACAAACAAAGGGTATGTTTATTCTTTCAATCAGCCAAATTTTAATGAGTTCTCTACTTGCTTTTGCTGACCAGAAGGTCTAGCAATATTGCACATTTCGTTTGTCTTAATTTTCAGTCTTTACAGTTGGGCATTTCTGCTCTATTGACATCGATTCTGCGATCACTATTTATGCTTCCGTTTCTAATCTATTTAGACTCACATATCCCCAGCTTAATCAAAAAGAAACTGAATTTGATTCCACCACCACTTTTCATGTTTCCTTTTCCTTCACGATCACCACTTCAATTTGATGTGTCTATCTCTGTGCATGGTTTGACGTACTAACTCACTGTTTGTACCTAAACATAGTCTTGATACTAACACAGTTCTATTGCTGTTTCAGTGTAACTAACCCCTTTCTCCATCACCTTGGTCTCGTTTCTTCCGCTGTCCCCGTTTCCACTAACACAATCGAGCAGGATACCTTTGCTTTGTTATGAGAACTTTACTAGGCAAGTAGCAGGAGAAAATTACGTCACAACCCGCATACTCCTGTGTATAGAGAGGCATATTTGTATTAATGCCTTGCATTGACAGCCTGCATGCATGATGGACAAGCGAATTATTTTTTTGAATAAAAAAAAGTTGATATCCTTTGTCGCTTTGCGTCTTCTTGTGCCTTTTCCCTTTACCTTTGTATTTATTTAGTCCTTATGTAAATGACTCCTTAACCACACCAACTAAACCAAAGAATATATATATTTAGACCGACATGGGTATTTGTTATCATTGCATCGGGCCTGCTGATGAAAATAGGTGTTCCTATTATTTTTTCCAATTTTTATTTCTCATTTCTCATTTGTAAATACATTTTGATCTTATAGTACTCACTTTTAGTGCTTTAGCTTTTTTTTCACTTCACAATCGGTCTTGCACAGTTTAAGCACACTAAATTACTCAATATTGTAGGTTTTCATTGAATATTTTAAAAATATATACCTATGTTTGAATATCAGAATGTATCTGATGCTGAATGGAACTCATCCTTAAACTAGATTCTTACTTACCGTAAATGACACCAACTCCAAAAATGTTGAAACAGAATAGTGACAGAGGTAAAGGATTTTGTTAATCGAGACAACATAAACGTTAATTACTGAATTGACAATATAGTGCTTAATCATCCTTCCACAAGTCCTGATTTGGAGAAGAAAGATGGTATAACAAAAAATAAACAAAATCTCTCTCTCTCTCTCTCTTTCTTTCGTCTGTCTTATTGGTGTACAAGTCTGCTTGCATGCATTTGCTTTCAATGTATTCATGTACTAACAAAACCATGCTCAGTAAGTTGCATTCATGTATGTGTAGCGTCATTTTTTGTAACAATCAACATTCCGCCATGTCGCGTATAGTATCGATTTCTCCGATAGAACGATCACGTAGCAATCTTTCCCACAGACTCGTCATAATATCCCTGGATCCGCGGCGTGACTACGGTAACTACACGTGCGTGGCATACAATCGACTGGGTTCATCCAACACAACTATTCAAGTCAGTGGTAAGTTGCTCTGTTTCATCAGGTATAGTCCTACATTTCATTGATATCATGGATAGCATAAGTTCCGATGAAATGTAACCCTAACCCTAACCCTAACACTCACCCTTACCTCTCAACTTAATTATAGTTGTAACTCTAAAACCAAACATAAAATTACTGAGAAGATCCTGTATTGTGACCAAAATGAGGATGATGATGATGATGAAGAAGAGGAGAAAAAGTAGAAGGAGGAGGAGAAGGAGGAGGAAGACAAAGATTACGACGAAGAAGAAACAGACACACACACATACGCGTAAACACAAAACAAATTTTGCTGACGGACTTTTTCATCGTTAATCAGAAGAAGAAAAAGCACATTCTTTACATAAGACAAACGATTATCATCCGTTAACATCTCCTCGAACCTATGAGATGTCTCGGATAAATATTTCCTTGCAATATATACGCCCCCAACATACTGTTATTCTAGACCATTAGAATTTTGTAATGACACTTCTTGTTAAATTATACCCTTTCTTGTTTAAAGGACGCCCTCTGGCCCCACAAGTCACTAGCAGTTTATATGGCACTCGGCGTCACATCTACACATTACGATGGACCCCTGGAGCCAATCTTCAAGAGGCACTTCAGGACACCATTGAGATCGAGGCTTACGATATCTACTACAGGAAGACATGGATAGAGGTAACATGTTAAAAAGTCATGGGTTCTAGTGGGGGGAATGGCGATTCACCTGATAACAGACGTAATCAACCACCTGGAGCGGCTTCTAATTTTTATGACCAACAGGTCTTTTATAATGTTATGCACTAGTTTCTACCAATCGCCCCATATTGAAACATTCATCATAATGAATTTTACCTCACTCGAAGGCTCTCTGATCGAGATACTGCAGGTTGTTCTTTCGTGGTTTGACATTCAGTTCGCTCTGGTGTCAGCGAAAAATGATATACTGCACATGAAAAATATCAGCCATTTCCCATTTCTGGTACTGGGCCACCATGTTAGGTTTCGATGACATTTGCTACTGCGACAATATTATTGCTCTGTGGTCAATGTTCTACACTAATTTAATCCTTAACTTCAACCCTGAATCAAACACGAAACCTAATCCAAATACTAAAATGCAAATAAAACCCAATTGTAACTCTTACCCTAAACCTATATACAGTCGACGAAATAAAGCCTTAAGCAATTGTCGCCCAAACAAATATCGCATCACTCCTAGGCTTTCGGCATTTCGCTATTTCTGATAATCTTATCAGATAAATATTTTAATGATAAAATGACACACAAGGGGCAAATAGATAAAGCGTGTTTCTATGTTAATGTTACAATTGGCATCGTGATGTATTTCTTCTTTTTTATCTCTCCGACTTTTTAGGATGTCGAAGGCAAAAGCCGAGTAAGATTCTATCCCGAGCAACCCTTAGCCGACACTATCTATCCTCGCCCTGATGCCTGGTCGGCCCAACAAACTTTCGTCCTTCGTGACCTCTCAGACGACAGCACGTATGAAGGGCAGATCTGTCCCAGGAACATGTACGGCACAGGGGACTGCGCGGACTTCCAGTTCAAAACTAGACTGGGTGAGACCAAGGACATGAAACCAACACCTATCTCATTAAAATAGTTATTTAGTATAATTAATCTTTGACGGTAGGCCATAATTTTCCGACGGATTACGATATTACCTACAACTACAACATTTAATCTAAGTGTTTCTCTATAAATATTCTTGCTAACTATCAATTTACCATGAAGGACTTCATCAACAGTTTTTTTGGGAAAACGTGATATTAAGTAACTTTCAGGCAGTTTCCGAAAAACATGTAATACGTCTACTTTAATGAAAAGTCCAACTTCAAATACCCATGCATCCATGATATTGTATTTATTCTGTATTTCTTCGAAATGTACAATTGTTTTTATATTTTTTCCTAATTATACGGATTAGGCTATTTGATATACTAAAAGAAAATTGTTTTCGAACATCATCCCCCAAATGTTCATTTCAATATGAATAGAATTTAGACACTTAAACAACGATACTAAATTTGTTTTGTTTCGAGCAACTACACGCGGCTTAGATTTGACATCCATCCAATCCAATCAAAAAAATATTTAATATAGCGCCTTTTCCTTGCAGTTACCAAACGCTGCACACACGCTCCACAACGTCTGGGCCACTTAAAAACAAAAGTTAGACACTAGACATACTAGTGATCATCATAAAGTGCTTGCAATTCTTTATTAATTCAAATGTATTTATTCGTTTTTGTTTTTTTTAATTTAGTTCAGTTATATTTAAGGAAGTTTACAAAGCTCGAGTTTTCAGTTCTACTTAATAGTTGGATATATTTTGAATACGACTGACTAAGTAAACATGTTGAGCAACATCTTGTTTCATTTGATTGTTTTGAACAGAGGATATTGTAACCACCATTCCACCAGAAGCAAGACAAACAATACCCGACGCAGGTAAGTAACACTAAGAAATTTATTTTCTCTCTTCTTTTTATTAAAGGGATCGTTTAAACAATGTAAAATCTGAGATATACGACCCTACATGTTACCAGTGTCTGTGATATATGGTGTAATATTGAAGTCCTAATAAATTGCGCCTCAAAATGATCAAGAAGTGCCTCAAAAAAGTAAAAATCTTTGAGTGACCGGTTTTACTATACTCGTTTTCCCCAATAGACTGTAGTGTTATGAAAACCGTCAGGCGAACGGTTTTCAAAATTTGTAATTCCAATCATAAATATCTTGATAATCAGACAGGCGATCGGCTTGTAAAAATTGGTAAATTTCGTCTCAGATTCTGAAACAAAATCCTGGATTTAGCTCATGCTGCAATGATAATTATAAACGGTTAGGTCAGTTAGGAGCCACATGAGTTTTACAAGCCGATCGCCTGTCTGATTATCAAGATATTTATGACCGACATGACTTGTCGTGTTATTCTCTGCACCCTCCATCAAAAGCTTCATAGAGAAAGTCCATCATCATAAATTTTAATTTCTAGATGGGACATCAAATTTTATTGCGTGCAAGACTTGTATCCACAGGAATGATATTTCCACTAAGTCCGGTGTCGACGAATTTCGACAAACTACACGTGGGAAATAACAACAGGATACCTTGAAGGTCCCTCGCCCAAGTTTATAATGTTTGACCATGACAAGACTCGAAACCGTTTACACAATTATGGGTAATAGGAAGTTTACATCAACACGAACACATTTCATATTTTATCTAAAACATGTTAATACATGTATGAAAATATTGTATATATATATATATATATATATATAGGTTTCCTTTCCGATAAGTCATACGGATATCGTCTAAGTTTCGTTGTATTAATTTTATTGTGATTTGTATCCAATGTGCAAATAAAATGAATTGAATTGAATTGAATACAAGATGTTAGATGAATGAAATGATTTTATTGAAGGTAACCTTTCCGATATGTCATATGGATATTGTTTTCGTCTCGTTGAATTAATGTTTCCCCTTTTCTTGTCACAGATGGTAAATCCGGGTTATGGACGGCCAAAGCTGACCAATGGCGATCAAGAGCAAATGTAATGGCGCCCTCATTGGTCCTAGCTCTAAGCGCTTCCTTCGTCTCATTGCGCCTGTGCTATCATTAGGAAAGTGTGACCTTCCCTCAACTGTAATAAAGAGGAGGTTGAGTTCCGGTAAAGAGTGAAAAATATTCATGGGCTCGTTCTTTTTATATGAGTTTGGAAAAATTTCATAGAAGAAATTTTCCAATGAAAAAGATTGCACTTCAATTGCCCTCTTACTCAAAAGATGACAAGAAAAAGCTGAAATGTTTCATGCCGCTTATGTGTAGTCCCATACACATGTTTCTGTGCACAGTACATGTAATTGTCAGTAAGATTGAGTCCATTTCCTGTTATTTTGATGATTTCATTACTTATACATCGATTCTGTGTACTAAAAAAATAAATCATTCCAAATTGTTTCCAGAAGTTTCTTTCATAATTTTATCTCACGACCAGAACTCAACCCCATCTTTAAGAACCGTTTGAGGAGAAAAAAGCTGGGATTTTGAAGAAACAACTTCGAGAGTTTCTCTCCGACAGCTTTGTGACTTTTCGATCTGATGAATTAAAACATAAGTGCGAAAGATAACCCGCCTATAGCTGGAAGTGCAAATATTGCAATATTCTGCTGCAAGAGACTGTTCTGTTTATACCGATGATTGCCAGAGAGAGCAGACATAGAGGGAAAAACGGGTCCGAAGTTACAAATAGAACTCACCTTCTGACAAAATAATACAAGGAGAGCTATGTCTTAGAGTAATACTTGTCTTTTAATAGATGTAAATGATTGTTGATGATGCCTTATAGAAATGTCTGTGCCAATCGCTAGCTTACACAGGCATCACGCATGTAAAACTATTATGTAGTAATTCTTAGAACTAATTAAATGAGAGTTATTTAACAATACAAATAACAACATTTGAAACAATGATCTAGGAGAAGAGGGAACGGGACACCGATTAAATCAAAGCGCAATAGACAATTTGTAATAGACTTTGAGGGAGCGTTTTTTTTTAACCTTATCAATAATTTCAACAATATTTAACAATTTGATTTTAGATAAATTTACGCTGATTAGCGTATTACACTTTCTAAGTACCTCTACATAAGGAATTAGAGTAAAACTCGATTCTAGACACGAAAATCGCATATCAAATGTCGTATTAATATACAGACTGTACTTATTTGCAAATTTCTAACAAAATATCATGGACAAAGGCCTAAATAAATAAACGGATACAAGTGTGTGCTGGCGGTTATGTGCGTGCGTTTAATAGTGTGTATAACATTTTTCGTTCTTTTTTTACATTTGGAAAGTTTTGCATGAGAAAGTCGGTTCATCCGAAGTTGCAAATTATATTATAGGAAAGCATGAAAGAAATGTTATTGATTAAAGGTAAAAACGTGACTGGTATATGATCAGAACTTTGTTGCATAGATGGTTTTTCATTGATCACTACACGCTCCTTGTACATATGATATTTCCGTACGCTTTATTTTCTACTAAAATGAAAATGGAGATGCGGAAAAGTATCTTTTTTGCTACGTTAATGAGATATGTAAATATGAATGCTTTACAAATATGCACCTGTGATTGTAGTTTGCAAAATGTCAAGACATGTATATATTCGCAATCAAAGCTTTAGCCTAAACCGTGATGTTAAAAGCTATTTCACATATGTATTTGTACGTCTTTGTATTTAACTATATGTGATGTCAAATAGTATGATTAAAGCAAAGCTAGAATCATGTATTTGCCTAGAAGCATGGTTCCAAAGAATATCCTATTGCCAATATGCACTTATTATAATATAGTACAGATTTTTTTTAAGGATTTTTTTTTGACGAAAATGTGCAAATGCATCGCATTTGTCACGTTTTGTGCCAGGTGCGATTATTCGCGTTCAATTAGGCCTTTAAACCAGGAAAGCGTAGTTTATACTTTTAGATATGACAGAACTGCTAGTTTTGAGAAACTTGTGTTCGGCGTATACACTATATACCTTATTCATCAAGGAAAGAGATAATTGCCAATTGACATTGTTTTGATTGTAATAAGTTCCTTTTCATAATGGTATTCGTGATAATTTGTAACCAAATCGACAGAAAAGGAGTTCTTAGGTAAAAGCGATTTGGTATAAATGGCCCTGATCGTTTTTCTTTTAACACTTTGTGTAATCTACCAATAGCTAGTCATGTAATTTTACTAACTAAGCTTGGTTATTCATATCTTCATAATATATTCTAAGACGAGTAATTGAATTTAAAGCACCCGGTGTATAATTGCAAACAAATAGAAGCAACTTCAAAGTTTTGTTTAGTCGGTAGGTAACTATTGAAACTTTGATCATACTTTTTTTTTCAAATCGCATGTCAGAATAATCCTAAATTTAACCTGCAACTCAATTTCACCCTTAGCTTAAATATCTCTTGTCAAAACCTTGGCCCATGAGCAAATAGGATCGCCTCAGCCCATTATCTTTATTGAAACACAAATGTTATAGGAGTTATGTATTCATCACTCTCGATTTGGTTTTTCATTTTCGATTGTCAAACAGGAAAGGCAGACAATATATTGCAAATCATTCCTTTTATATGTTGTTATCTGCTCTCCGTTTATGTTATCCCTGTAGGATAATTAGATATGTGTAGAGTTTAGGCCTACCAAAGAGCCATAAGGAGGAGAAGACGACGAAGAAGAAGAAGGAGAAGATGATGAAAAAGAAGAAGTAGGAGGAGGAGGGGGAGAAGAAGAAGGAGAAGAGGGGAAGGAAAATGAGAATAACAAGAAGAAGACGATAAAGAAGAAGAGGAAGAAAAAGAAGACAGTGGCGAAGAATAATAAGAAGTTAAAGAAGATGAAGAAAAAATTAAAAGACGAAAAAGGATAAAGAATAAGATGATAATGATGAGATGGAGAAGAGGAAAAGATGTTGTTAGATTTGTCATTTCAGCTGGCTCATCTCTTTACCTGTAATACTACTCATAGGACGAATATTGTAATCTAAAATATTATATCAATTTTCACTTCATTGCTAGCAAAATAGATTAATCAAAATATTATTCACGATATTTTGTGAAATGCGTTGTTTTTGTTATATTCTTGGTATATTAAAATCATACCTGATAATTTGATGTACAGTTTTAATTATTGCGTCTTTAGTGTCGTCATATATACGAGAAGTCCATGAGGAATATGACAATTATTTTACAACTTCGTAAAAGTTGGGTATTTAACAATATATTTATATACATGCAGTTACAGATTTTAAATATCACACTCTTTTCTCTCATGTGTTCATAGTCATTCCAAGATATTTACAAATTTAGCTATATTCATTCACGTCAAAATATCCAACATGGTCTGGAAAAAACACAAACACTAAGTATCTTCGTTCATATAAAGTAGGTAGGCAGATGTTAGCTTGGGTAATTTTGGTTTACACATGTTTGCAAACTGAAACTATTAAAAGAAATATTTAACAAATTCATATTTCTCTCTTTACCGCAATTGAATATGCCTTCTCCTTTTTAATAAAACTGTTCAGTGCACTAAGTGTTCAATTATTTCAAATCTTAGAAATAAGATTTGAATATGCGAAAAAAAACTCTCTACCTGTTTACATGTATATGAAAGAATCTGACGCAAAAATCTTTATCAATTTCTTTATAATCTTTATTAAAAACATGGTGTTAATATTGCATTGATATACATATCAAGTTTGATATATATTATTTAACTGCGTCAACAATTTGGTAGACAAAGAATGTACAGGAACATAAAATATGTACAGTACCTCCTAATAACAAAATAATTTACTGCATGCTCTTATAATTCATCTTCATTTACACGATCTCAACTTTTTTTGAAAAATCAAATCAAGGGCAATCCCAATTTTATATTGTGTTTTCCATTGAAATCAAATTACGATTATATACGTCATTGTCATGTTTCCACAATTCAATAGGGGACGTATAAGTGGCCACTTAAATTGCCTTAGGTTACTTTTTTGGGAAAGGCGTTGCTGTCGTGTTACACATAATGCAAATAATCATATTTGCATAACGTCGTAAAGTCAATGATTTAAATCATGTACCACAATAATCTCTAATTTTTGGGAATATAATTAAAGAAAATCGAGTTGCTTACCCCGCCATTTACCACCCAACCACTACAATCGATTATAATACAATTCCTGGTTGTCGATTTCATCTACCTTCGTGTACCTACATTTGAATGAAGATGAAGTGCTGATTATTTGATATAAAACAACTCACTCCTAGATCCTAATCAAATGATTGGTCACGCACGGCCACGTGTGATTCATTCACTGAGACTATCTCACGTTTTTTCATGAAAATGCGTGCAACAGTTTCCAGTACTATCCAACGATTTCAGGTGCTCACAAGCCATCAAAATAGGAAGGAATATCATGAAAATTTCAATAAGACATACCAACGAATCAGACATGCAATGTCCTGCATGGGTGGATTTATCTTACATCAGCAATTATATTCTACAGTATTACAATATAATGACACTATAGGAATATTGTAGTATTGTATAGCTTTCGTGGTCGAGTGTATACGATACCGGACTGTGGATCGTATGGTCCGAATCCCGCTACGGCAAAAATGTCCTTGGCATGTGTGCGTTTGTAAAATGGCGCCTGGCCGGAATACTGCGTATGCACTATCATGTTCAACTAGCAATTGAAAACGATGTAAAGCACTTAGGCAAACGTAGAATTAAGATGCGACTGTTATCATTATCAAATCTTTATTACATAGTCAGGCGGATGGTTCAACTGATAGCTTGCTTAGCTGAATACAATTGCTTTCTGAGTATGTTTGTATACCCAGTTCCTTTTATGATAAAAATCGATACGAAGGGGTTGGCTATGGGCTAGAAAATCGCACATGATAAACCAAAATTAATAATCAAGATTAAGAAAATTCTCAAGACATCATTATGAATCAATCGCTCCCATAGAAGGAGTGTTGATGCTATACACACGTTATTTGTGAAAGTAAACACTCCACTCCCAGTGTCAAAAATTAACTGTTAGGAAATGGAGTCTGAAATAAAGAGCCCTCTGTTGGCAGGGTCTTGGTATTCTTGAAACTACAGTGTCTCTGTAATTGAACGGCGGACGAAAGCTCTCAAACGTCGTGTTAAACACATCAGCTTCTTTAGGTTGTTAGCATGGAGAAACACAAAATTACCACATGTTGGGGTTTCACTAGCCTGTAAAAACTCACCGGTGATGCACGAGCGATGTATATATTTACTGTCACACTTAATAGCCTCTGTGAAGAACTTTAAAAAGATTCATGACGTTTTGATCCCCTTTATTTATCTATTTATTCAGATAGTGCCCATGTCTCCGACAAAAAAAAAAAATGTCAGCAAGTTGTCTCCATCTCCTACCAACTTTCTACTAGTTCAGTACTTTTGAATGCTGGGTTAACGTAGACAGTTATTTTTATTTACAACGTTGTTGAACAATTAGCTCATTAAGCTGCCTAATAAACAAGATACCACTTCGTATTTACAACATGTAATTTCATAGAAAATAAGTCCACATCAGTATAAGATATCAATTTCTGCGATGTTTTCAGTAAATTTAGTTATATAATATCCTATGTTTTCTCGTTCTGCCAAATCTCCATATTTGTTATGCAGAAAACAGCAAATGCGATCATCGTCAACGAACAAGAGGGCGCCATTCTGCAAGAGGCTCGACCAGTTGAAACAGGAAGCGACTTCGGGGCAGGGCTGAGCTCTGCCGGGTTTTCTGTTGGAATAAAAATGAAATCAAAATAATACTGACTTTAAAGCTTACGGACTAACTCAGATTTTATCCCAACGATGTGTCGAGTGCAAAATGGTAACCTTTTATTCCATACAGAACATACAACAATTATGTTACAAGATGAACAATAAATAACAAAGAAACATATTTTTTATTTTTTATTTCACAACTTGTTTGATTTTGGTGAATCATTTTATTACAGACTGACATGCATTTGCATGGGTTAAGCCTCATAAATTAGTGGGAGAAGGGTCAAACCAGGTATAATAAGCCTCTTTAGAACTCTCATATTTCTTAATGAAAACAATTGCATCAATGGGGTGATGATGGGGCTAATAAACCCAAACGAGGAAGAAATATTTTCTCGTTAAGGTTTAGTGATAGACGTTTTAATAGTAGAAAACACAATTGCAATGAATTCCTCGTTTACAATAATTTTATGTCACAGAAAGCTTTTGGTAAGGGCATGAAACGACCGTGTAAATTATACTTGATGAACAATTAAACATATCAAAGTTACTGTAATCAATATAAGATACCTAAAAGGCACTTGCCGTGGCATCGGTTATTTACTAAATATGATCTATCATATTTCATTTTAGTTTACAGTGCAACAACAATAATAATAATAACATATAAACCAATAGCTGCGCTAAGCGATTTCAAATGCTATGATGGGGTGCCAGAGTTTTTTGTAAAAAGAAAAAGATCACAGTTTTAGAGTGAAAACAAAAGGATATCTAAATTAGAATATGTCAATCTTTTATCATTGACAGGAGAAAGACAATTGCAATTTTGCTATTAAACGCATTTATTTCCCTCGCAGCACAGGAACCTAATAATCACACTCGGTATCAAGATGTCACCTTTTTTGGCCAAATGGCCAATGTTGGATAACATCTTCATTTGAAAAAAAAATAGAGACAGAACATGACAGGTACTGATGAAGAATACAATACACTCACCCATTTCTTCAATAATAGTAGGAGAAACAATCATGTCCTCTGTAAAATAAGAAAGAAAAAATAGAGCATTTACACGTTCTATAAATATGTTTTTTTCTTCTAAAACTTAATAACTGTTAATTTTGAAGCGAGACTGAACTGATCAACATTTTGTAATAGCGTACTGTTCAGAGCCATCTATACACAGAGTTTGACGAACCAGGTTAGAGTTGGACACAATATTGTGACTCGTGCTTTGGAGGACAAGCACAAACCAAAAGAATATACGCCATGTTGTGACCCAGTGAAACCAAATTGGCCAAACTTTGTGTATAGATGGCTCTGGTACTGTTCACAGCGCCATCTGTGGTAAACTTGTGGTCAACTTGCCAACACTTTAAAAACCAACAGTGCACCTATACTAGGGAAGCAGCGAGTTACGAATTATTTCTACAACTTACCTGAGATGGGGCTAGAGGGAATTTTGCGGTAGTGCTTCGTGTACAGTATGCCTTTATTGTCATACAAGGATTCTGTACTATGTTCGATTACATCTCCACTCGTTTTCGACAATTGGGTTTGTTTAGTTTTTTTTTGTTCCAAATCTTGCAGCGTAAAATAATACCACGGGTATAAAGACTTTCATAACTTGATAAACTTGTTTAGGGTTAAGGGGGGTAAATTTCGAGAAAAAATGCGAAGAAACCGAACAGGGTCTGATTCTGACCAATGGCTCAAACTTGTTTGGGGGAGGGGTGGAAAACCTGAAATTATGCGTGTGTACAGTAATACATTCTGATAGCACGGCCATTAAGTTTTGCGGCCATCCTCTTGGATCCGCGACTGTGGAGTTTTCAAACACGCACTCTTTTGAATACCAGGCTCAGCCGCAACAATAGCAAAGCAAAGGGGATAAGCCTGAATCTGAAGGCCGGGGTAATAATATAAACTGTCTTGTAAAGCGCTTTGAGAGGGCCTTCGGTCCTGTAAAGTGCCATATATGAACTAGATATTATTATCATTATCATTGTTACCTACCAGTAGGGGTAAAGAACGTAAAGTTTGCACACTCTCCTTTCCCATAAGCATTCAACGGACAAACTGCGGTCTCGTAGGTGCTATTCTCCTTGAGTTCGGTCAGATAGTACCTGCTAACGCCTTCAGACAAACTGCCTGCTAAAACGACCGAGTTTGGAGCATCGTTTGGGTAATAGTTCACCTTCATTACGTTTCCTACCGACTGTGGCAATATAGTAAAAGAAAGAACAGGAAAACAGGATATAATGTGTATTTTATTTTTTAGAATGCGTGCAATGGGGAAAATGTGGACAATGTTCATGTTGGTTTCAATTTAGTCTGATGCATATTTGAAAGAATGAAACAATAAAAATATTATATTTTTTGGTCAAATTGATAATCATAATAACAACTACAATACAAAATCTGTGAAAAATGAAACCACTATAGACAGCCTTACTATGCCTAATGCTAATGCTAGAAGGTGGGGTTTCTAGGTATGATGGCGCAAGGGACAAGCACTGAAACTGCGCCCCACCCCCACTCCCCACCTCCCTCCGCCCATTTGGAAAAAACAAAATGGTGCAAATTGCTGATTAAAAAGATAACAAACATTACAAAATGCCAGCCAGTCAGAATATTTTAGTGTCATAGATTTTCAGATTCGAGAACCTTTCGTCGACTGAGTTTATATTCCAGACTTTTTTGTTTTTCTTTACTGGGGTCGGTTTGAAATCACTATCTTAGATGAAATCAATAGTACAAGAGCACAAACCTTGATTTCAACTCGTCTGTACAGGAGGTTATATGACGTCACTGGTATTATGTGTGCAGCATTCAGTCCCGGCGACCAGGAAAGCTCAAACGAACGTCGTCTCGCGCCAAATCGTTTCCTGTTCAAAATTGTAGGAGGATAAGGACGACCTGATAAACAGAGAGAAAAGCAGTGGAAATGTCTTTAATCTATATCGGACTTGAGGAGTGTCGTGGTCGAGTGTTTTAAGGCGCTTGACTGGAAATGCGAAGGTCGAAAGTCCCGACACGGCACTAATATCCTTTGGCATGATATTAACCTGCACTTGCTACTCTCCACCCAGGTGTTAAATGGGTACCCGGTATAGATGCGACCGTCATTGTTGGTCCAACAGCTTTGAGCGTCAAGTAACGACTGGCTGGAATGCTCCCCAGGGAATGAAGATTGTGCACACAGTGTGTGCGGGCAAGTATTGAATCTAATGCTCGGGGTAAATTATCTGTAACGCTTAGAGACATCATACAGATGTATTAAGCGCTATATAAAACCGGGATTATTATTATTCATGACGATGAACATTAAAACTCATAGATACATCATTCGAGAAACATACTACCTTATAAAAGCCCAAATCAATTTTGTCAAGTGCACTGCGTTAGTAGGGGTCCAGACAGCACAACCTGGGGGTGTTTCACAAAAGTCCTAAGTTGAACTTATCTCTAAGACTTAAAAATTATGGATAGCCATTCGTAGCCTTATAATGATATATATTCAAAAGCAAA
>BEXV01000249.1:79182-98643 GCA_003118195.1 Hemicentrotus pulcherrimus | reverse complement strand
CCCCCCCCCCCCCCCCCTGATGATGACGTGACCAAAGGTCCGGGCCTTGGTCGCATTATCCAGGGTCGGGCTGTCTGCTAATGGTCGGGTTGTCCAGGGACCCTTTAGCATGAAAGGTTCGGCTAATCAAATATGTTCATGATTGTTCTAAATGTAATTTTAACGAGGACCAGACCTGTCCGAAGTAAAAGCATGAGAAGACAGACGTTTTGGAAAGTAGCATGGTTGTTGAAAGCTTTTAAGATGCATAAAAGAAAGAACAGTTTTGTAATAGACCACATGGACAATATCTTTCAAAATCTATCCGTAGTTAAGCTGGATTAACCGTATTAATCACTCAGCTTAACCCGTATACTTTATTTATCTTTAGTCATCTTGTTTTTCTTGCTATCAGTCTTTAACCAACAATATTGAAGACTGATGTCCTACAGCAATTCAGGCTTGAATTCTTGACCTACCGTTTACATCAAACGTAATACTCGCTGATCCTAACACGTTTGTTGCTACACACGTGTAGTTTGCATAATGCGCTGCGGGCTCCAGCCCTACGATGACCAGTTTTCGTCCGGATACCGCTTCCGATCTGACCAAAGAACAAAGAAAATGAAGATGTAACAATTAGATCACCAGATCATCTTGGATTAGAGGGCAGGGAATATTGTACCAAACCTGCAGACAATTTAGCCCTATAATTTCTTAAAGCTAAGAGATAAATCAAATTTCTGATGGGGCAATTATCTTCCAACAGGTTTAAATGGATATAGATTTTTGCCATCTTCAGATGACAAATATTTTGAAAGGGGTGGGTGTCACATTCCTGCCCCCGCTCATTTCTGTGAGTAAAAGGTTTTGGATTTCAGCGAGCAAAATTTTACAGCAAAACAGATATCATATACACGTGAAAAATTACCGTTATTTGCACTTTTGTAAACGATATCCTTCATGGGGCTATACTTATACCCCTATGCTAAAGAGAACTGATGTTATCAAATCGAGAAAAAACGGAAGTCTTATGGTTTAAACTGGATGAGAGGAACGAGGGTCAGACATTTGACACCAACTAGCAGTTTTATTCATAAACTGATTTAAGATTAATTTTGTAGAAAGTACACTTGAATGTTTTAATCACTGTCACCGTTGGGGGCGAAAATTAAATGGACCTTTAGAATCAGATTCTCCATAACTTCCTGTTTATATGAATATAAATAGTATTCTTACGAGTTGTTTCTGGTCGATAGCGGTCTTCCATTCTTCAACCAGTGTTATGTCGGGATGGGTAGACCAGTGAACGAGCCTTGTAAGAGGACATACCGACCAGCTCCAACCTTGCGCTCCACGTAACTTTGGTCAGATTGCGGCGGATCTATATCGAATTGAAATCAGGAAGCAAGAAATAGGGGGAAATTTATAGCAGCAATGTCTTGAGCTCGGGGTTGAAAAGTGGTTAGAAAGAGAGGGAGAGGGGGAAAGAGAGAGAGAGGGGGAGGAGAGAGGGAGTGAGGGGATCAGAGGAAATTGGACACAGGGAGAGATACTAATTTAGACTTAGAGTTCGAGACAGCAAGAAAGAAATTATAAATAGCCTTCGCACTGAGATGATAACCCCGGCTGTATTCTTCAATAAACCATTGTTTTGTTGTATTGTAATTAGTGTAGTTTTTGTGTAATGCGATTTTGTATTTTTAAACATTATGTATAATCATATTACATATTTTAGAATTTCTGAGTCAGTCTCATATAAGTGCCCTTTTCTCATTTTTTGGCTGCTACCTTCTCCATACAACATGCATCTATCTGCATATAGAAATTTAGGTTATTTTCTGGTATATTGTCTCGTCATTTCAAAATTCTTCTGTTGTATATTTATGCTACCAGTGAAATAAGATAAATAAGTGAAAGAATTATGTTATCCTCTATCAGCTAAAGTACTATGTACCATCACTAAAATTATTTTTTTAAAACGTAAGAAAAAGGGATAATGACACTTGTTTACTCACACTGGACAACCAGTTCAACCGTCCTTGTTGACGACCTACGTATGTTTAAAATATTTCTTGCAGCTCATGTGTAGGTGCCGGAGTAATTCCTTGTTATCTGAGGAAGATATAGAGATCCATCCGGGTCGGTATAACCTAGATAGGCAAGAAGAAACAACGAAAATCGAATAATTCCAATTCAATATAAAGTGAGAAATATTTGGATCGTAAAGAGTTCCGAATTGTGACGTCATACTGGCCAAGTTGTCAAGGTAGCTGGTTCCAAACAATTTTGTGCTAGACAATGGCGCGGTGATCACATTAGCGGAAAACGCATAATTTGCCCTGCTCCAGTACGTTGCTTGAATTATTTTGCCATGCGCAGGCACTGTCGTGTGGTAACCTGGACGACGAGCGAATACGGCGTTAGCACTTCTATACTCTATACTTGGGAAATAGCTTTGTCATATCATCATATGATCAACTTTTTCGTTTGCTCTTAATTTGTTTTGGGTAGAAAGAGACGTCCATGAGATAAATCTGAAGCTGTTATTAGAAGAAGAGTTATGATTTAAACAGTAACAGTGTGCTTGATTTTGCGGGTTTACGTCAACTAGGAAATCAATTAACAATATCCAATGAGCATTGTTTTTCATTGTTACAAGATTTGTTCTTTTCTTTTAGATACACCAACACAAATGCAAACATAATGATATCATCTTCATTTAAATTTATGTAAAAAAAAAAAAATCCTATTGGCTTGTACTCATATTTCTAGAGGAAATTCCTAGTTTAAAGCTTTCTTATGCCTCCAGATCAAATAAAATGTTAAGGCAATACATTATGCATCCATCTTGCCTCTGAGTTTGAACAGGAAATCGTCATCTTTTCGTAAGAAGGTCGTAAGAGCTATGTATTGTCGTGAGTAGCAACGGCCTCCTTGCGCGCAAATGAAGAATTTGCGATGCTCAACCCGTTGACTCCTGAATTATCTAATTTGCATAGGCTTAATACAGGAACACCCGGTTACCGTAAGAGCAATGGGTTAATTGCGTCTAGAGTTATGGTGTTGGATTGAGATACATTACTATTAATCTTCTCGGATAAACTCGGATAGTCGTGTAGCCGCCATAACACAATGGGTGTTGGGAATCCGTCCGCTATACAAGTCATCGTGATGTTGTCTGTCTCATTGACATAGATTCTCCCAGGCTGATCCGAGCTCCAAAATGGCGCCATCCTAGGTCCAATGCCCCTTACTTTGGCTGGATCTGCGAAGAGGAAGAGGGAGAGAAGGATACCCAGGATGGGTGAGAGGGGGGAAGGAGAGGGGGAGAAAGTGAGAGACGTTATAGAAAGACAGAAAGAGAGTGTGAGTGAGAGAGAGGGAGAGAAATATATTATTAAAAGGGAGAAAGAGAGGACGATACAGAGAAAGCGAGGGAGAGAGAGAGATTCGATTTGACTTGTTTCGATCTTTCATTACCAAAATGCATTTCACATACAGATAAACATATACACAGTATAAAAAGACATATTCTGGTCAAAGGAAATAACAATGTAACAATGTAGCATAAAATTAAAAGAGAAGGGGAAAGGGTAAGGCAGAGAGGAAGGAAAGAAAGGGAGAAACAGAGAGAGATACAGAGAAAGACAGAGGTAGGGAGCGTAATAAGATATTCTATATCAAAACATCTAATGGTCAGATTAGTTATCGCTGGTTGCGAGCTATTGACCCGTGCACCCGTTTCTATCTAGTATCTAGGCTAATACCCGGACACCAGACAACAGACTGAATATAATTATAACACTAAACAGCCAATATTTTGTCGGTTATCTAGTGTTATCGGTGACTCAAACCTTTTTTTAACGTCTTGTGTTATTGCTTTCGAGTTCAGTTACAATGTTGATGTATTATATTCGGGAACCTTTAATATACAAGCTTTGCTTCTTATTAGGTTCCTAATATTTCATATCATTTTTTTCTCTATATAAGGTGAGTCAGAAAGAATGTCCCACTTTTTGAAAGATGTATTGTTTGAAGTATGAATATTTAATTCGGGGTTTAATGATGTGTCTTGATAGAGTTATCCTCCCAGTAAATTTATTTACCATTTTCATTTGAATCCCTTCACGCATGACTAAACATCAGACAATGATTTTACAAGACTGCCAGATTTCACTTGCGCCAACTTGCTGGGTAAAGGAATAAAACAGTGCATTGAACAAAGGCAGGCAGACAGACACACAGACACACACGCACACACACGCACACACACACACACACACTTTGTTTTAATAGTCTTTTTTTTTTTATTCCAAACAATACAAAAATAATTTTTAGAAATAAAGTACAGTTGTTTTTCCTTGACATGAATTCAAAACATTTACAATACATAAATTGTACAATTGATGAAAACAAAAATGAAATCAGTTGTATCATAAAACAAATAACCCCATCCAACCAAACACACTACTACTTCTACCCCCCCCCTCCCCATCATGCGACACACACTCCACCCGACCACACTTCCACCACACACTGTTCCTAGCCCCCTCAGGATAGCCCAAATTGGAGCGACAATCAAACCCGAAACAATGTATTTAAAACGTTTAAAACAAAATCATTTAAACGAGGCTACAATAGCCACAATATTCACAATAGTCCAGTGTAAAAAGTTCATGAAAACTTTACTTGCTCCCACCTCTGTAAATGTAAGGCCAATTTACCTGCCCTCCCTGCGATATTCTTTCTTCTTCTCTAAATTCTAATAGTTGTTTTTTACACTCCCCCAACGACAATATTACGGACCATCCCCTGCATCTATATACAATATTTCAATATTTCAATGCAAAAATAATTGTATTAAACATTTTTATTCGTGGGGAGTTACCGGACAACCCTAAATGAATATCTACCCATACGATAGACCTTAATTCCCTTAGCTCAAACGTAGCTATTACATTTTGCCATAATATTGGAACATGTACACACTCCCAGAACAAGTGTAAATATGTTTCTATCTTTTGCTTACAAAATGAGCACAAGTTATCTACAACAAAGCCAAATCTGAATGTTAACAAGAGTAACTTTCCTAGGCCTACTAAATATCTCCCTACATACCTTATTTGAAAAGTCTGAAAATTCCTGTCCATCATGAATCTTCAAGACAAATAAATTTTGAAACCTCTCTATAAAATATTCATGAACCTTCCTCGATAATACATCTCTGAGGAGCTTCACAGTACTGTTAAATTGCATTAAAATATCATACTCTTTTACATCCACTAAACTCCAGTTATCCTTTTTTCCGCTTCTCAAAATAGCTTCCCCAATATTCTAAACATCAACACACACATAAACATACACACACATGCACACGCGCACATACACACACGCACACACACACACACACACACAAATGTCTCAGAATTTTTGTTCTTTTTTTCTTTTCTGATTAAGCGCTGATTTTAGATCCCTGAATGTTTAAGTGGCATTTCCCTGACAATCTTTCCCTTTAGTACACATTCACTACCAAAAAATAAAATACCTCAAAAAATACAAAAATTGTGTGTGTTTTTTATTAACCGACGTTTGCGGTATTTGTGTGTGAGTGTGTGCCGGGGTGCGTGTGCGTTGTGTGCAAGTGCGTGTGTTTGTGTATATGTGCTTGTGTGTGTGCGTATGCGTGTGTGTGGGGGTGTGGGTGTGTGTGTGTGTCTGTCTGCCTGTCTTTGTTCAATGCACTGTTTTATTCATCACCCAGTAGGTTGGCGCAAGTGCAATCTGGCAGTCTTGTAAAGATTGTCTGATGTTTAGTCATGTGTGAACGGATTCAAATGAAAATGGTTCCTAAATGTACTGGGTGAAGAGCTCTATCAAAAAATATCATTAAATCCCTAATTAAATATTCATACTTCGAACAATACAACTTTTAAAAAGTGGGACATTCTTTCTGATTCACCCCGTATATGTCTATTATTGTTTTATTATGCATTTTTTTTGTTAGATCCTAAGTATGACACAATCTTGTTATTTGAAATGTGGAAAATTTAAACAAAACAAAACAAAATTGATTTTGAGTGTGACGGGAGGTATGAATCACTGAATTTGTTAGAGATACTTTGTTAACTGTTGTGAAATAATTTAACACTGGAATTGATATTGTATAACAACTTCAAGTAGATGCATCCGTTTTATATTTGGGTAGTTTAAATTTGCTTTGTTCATGTACTACACAGGTTGAAAAAGGGAGGTGAAATTACACTTTATTAATGATTTTTGTCATCCCATTATCTAGGTGTTCTCAGATTGATACTGAAAGGATTTCAGAATAAAAACATCAATTAACAACAAAGAAAACAAATCGAGACAGGCAAAAAATAAAATAGTATGTTACATTATTTGGTCAAGATGAAAGAAGACACAGTCACCATCGTTTATAAGGCCAGTTTATTTTTGTCCTCTATTTATCTTAATTATTTGCTTCCTTTACCACCTGAACAGGTGCTAATGATGTGCTAACGGAGACCACTTCAGTTGACTATAACTTATTATACTTCTAATGTTCATGCGCCATTGCTTGCGATGAGCTTGGCAATGTTCGCTAACCACGTTCCTTATTTCAACCTGTAATTACCCCCGAAGAATAAAATAGTGTCACCACACATTTTCCGCTGAATAATTAACCGACGACCCGTGTTCTAAACACCTTTGATACATACGGTGTAAATAACCTCTTCTCTCGGAAGGAGGTTCCCATTGCCGACCCACGAAACCCAATTGAAAGAACTGTTTTCTAACGCATTGATAAAATGTTATACCAACCGTAGTTTATGTAGTTAATAAGATATACATTTAGAGGGGCTTTTAACCCTGGGAATATACCTGAGGTAACGAAACTGTGCTGAAAACTCAGAGAGCATTGACACGGATATGCACGTTTGCGACTACGTATATAATGTCTCCATTAACTCCAGTTAATTACTCGGCTTTATGCTTTCTCAATCAGATTACTTTGGTAAATCAGTCAGAAGGATCGATCTTTGCAGGCATAAGGCCAGTCACGCTAACCCAGCTACATTAACCCAAGAATGGGGGTTGCAATCGTATAATACAGCCATTTTATACAGTATAGGCGGCACCCGACAAATCTGTTTACCGTGGAAATCCTGAAATTTCATCGACGATCTTCGATTTTAACCATTCAGTAATTACTCTTGGATTTGTTTGCATTAAGTGCCAATCTGTGAGAAAGTTACCATGTTTAATTTTGTTAAATTCCCTGAGACCTTTCGATTTAAAAATCTTCTTCGTTTAACTATTGCTTGCTGGTTAGAGGAATAAGAATGGGGTGTGTGACATTGAATACGAACGAGAGCAGTGGCAACACACCGGGCGTTGGAATGAGTGGGAATTTGTTCTGGGGCAAATTAATTCCCGGACGATGACATATCAAATGAATATTTCATGAGCAAAGGTAAATTAGGAGCTGATGATCATTTCGAATCCCCACTTCAATGTAGTTTTCTCCCACATCACTCTCGCGCACACCCACACACACTCACACTAAAACGCACACACACACACACGGCCTTTTTGTACGCTGACATCCTCTTTCTTTTTCTTGGGACCCACATTAGCTTGTGACCCATTTTTTCCAACATGGTAAAACCTGCTACTTTTGCTAACTTATCAATAGTTTTTAGAAGTGCTGTCGACCATGCCTTCTACAACAAAACCATACAAAAATAAAACTAGAATGTTATTTCCCAAAACAAGACGATGTATTTCTTATTCCATGAGCCTTTTTACTTTCTTATTGTAGGGGGTTCTGACATAATTATGAAACATGAGCAATGCGAAAAACCCTAAAAATCCTGATATTTAAGATTACGGTATCGAGTTGTAAGACGTTTTCAATTGCAAACTAAAGTAAAATCAATCCTTGCAAAGCTCTTTCTCAATGACCCAGTTAAGACCAGTTTTTATTAAACCAAATACCCCAATTAAACAAATTTGAAGATAATCGCAACGTTAGCAACGAAGGAGGCACCTACTGTCGTAACGAATTGAAAATCATGATGGAAATAAGTACAGGGAGAGTGTTTCACAAAGAACAAGATCGACTTTAAGTTGGACTTAACTATGACAGACTGTTCATGAAACTATTTGCTCTCACCATTTACTGGCATTTGGTCTCTCAAATGACGTACAATTCATGGTCACAAATCTACAGAATTTATATTTTTTGATAATTCCAATAGAAATATTTGATAATCAGACAGGCGATCGGCTTGTAAAAGTCAAAGGATTCCTGACTGGCCTAGTAGTTTATAATTATGATTGCAGCTTGTGCTAAATTCAAAGATCCCCAATCCATTCAAGCATTTCCGCATCAAGGTACAATTTCTGCAGAGATGCACTAGGCGCAACTATAGGTCACGAGTACTTTGCGAAGGAGATTCATGATCTGACAACCTACAATAATGTTAACGTCTTAATCAATAAGCAAAGGCCTTCCAAATATGAAATATTTAGCCTTAGAAATTAATTATTTAACCTTCAATCGTCGATGGTGTTGTTAATTTAAACAGAACAAGAACTAATTAGAAACCACAGAGGAAGTGAGGGCCGGAAATGTGTCATAATAATTGGAAGAAGCGACCATTAAGATTGAGGTCATCAATTCTGGCGCCGAATATTTTGTAAGAAAGAATCAATATGGAGGATACATCCACTCGTCTGTTTGGAGCCAAAAGGGCGTCAATTCATATCATTGTACACAAAGTTAATGTCTTTCTGCATGGCTTCCAGCAGACGCCCTGTACAAGAAATACATTTAGATACACACGTAGACAGGCCTTATACATGCGATAGATGAATTACAATGAATATCTAATGACTCGGAAGCACAATATCCAGTGAGTAGAGTTAGGGCACTTGCGCAATGGTCGGTGGTGCCGGCATGTCTATAGTTCCCTTGACACTCGGCGTGATCTTATTCATTTTAGATTACAGGTGATAAGCTCTACATGATCCGACTGTTGAACTATTCCCTTTTCTTTTAGGTAAAAGGGTTAATTTTCTAGATACGTCATCATTAATTAAGGGGTACCCCAGGGATATGTGAAAGGGTCTTAACTATTCATTCCGTGCTCGGTGACCACGTGACGATGTTACGTGGGTGTTGAGAGCTTTCCTCTTCAGGCCACAGTAATAACTCTATACCCTTGGACCAAGGGCGGATCTAGGATTTAATATACAAAAATAGGGGAGGGGGCAATGTTCCTATTTAACAATCAATACACCTTGACCAGACACGGCTCCAGGATTGTGCTAAACTGAGGGGGGGGAGGGCCAAAATATTCCAGCAATTTATCGACAAAAAAAACCTACAAAACAAAACATAAATAAACAAAAATAACAATAGAAAAATAATAATTAAAAGAAAATGGGTCATCGCGATATTCGTTGCTATTTCTCCATTGAAATCTTTCACAGGAATGCATTTAGAAAAAGAAGGAAAGAGGTCAACACTTCAAAAAAGGGAGGGAAACATTTCTGGACTTATGTGATATAGGCATGCTATTTGGATTTTAAAAGGGGCGCGGGAGATTGTGCTCCCCCTACCCTTTACTCCACCAAATCCCGGGACGAAATCCCCGACCTAGATTGCGCCAACAAAGATCCAGTTCAAGATGAATTGTTGAGATACTTCAATCAGTTTCCCTGGGTATTTCATGATTCATATTGAGTACTCTTCTCCGAGTTTATACCAAACAAGCATCATCATGTTATAATGAGATCTGACAGCATTCTTTTCCAGACCTGTTCATCAGGTGCTACAAGGTGGCAACGCCTATCTATTTATGATTCCCGTAAAGTATGGACTGTCATCACGGACACTAACCCCAGAGAATTACCCCCCTTTGACACTTACCCACAGACAACTGCCCCCTCCCCTTAAATCGAGTGGTAACACAAATACAAATAAAAGAGCAAGAAGAGAGAGGATGGACACGGGGAAAGGGGAAAATGACGGGAAAGAAGGCGCATTGACCACCGTTAATATGCATCCTCCCCTAATCAGTATCCTTATGAATTCAATTTCGTTTTAAGATTAAGACCGGTGCCCCCCCCCCCCGATATGTGGACACACGCTACGTCAGTGGATAAAATAGTCATATATTGCTCACATTAAGGAGGGTTTTAGAAATCTTACTCACATCTAACAGTAATCCTGTAGATCTGTTCATCAGATAGGTCGGATCGAGACCCAAATCCGGATATCTGTTGGAAGACACACCGGTAAACCCCAGCATCGTTTGGACCGAGTTTAAATATCCGCAGTTCAGCAGTAACCGATTGGTTATCCGGGCTGTACACCATTGAAAAATTCCGACGAGAGTTTATCGGAGTTCTCATGTTGCTGCTGAATATTGGTTCTGGAAGGGAATAACAATAACAATCATGAGCTGGGACCCGTTGCACAAAGCCTTTTTTCAAAGGCAAATTATAAAAATCAGTGAAAAATCTGCTGATAACCAATCAGAACCAAGGATTTCGGTAGCTTATAACAAAAACTGCCATTTGTCACTGACGACAAGTTTTGTGAAACGGGGCCTTGACCAGCTGACGACAGCATTATCAATGAAGGGTCGTGGTTCGAGAGCAAATCATGCAGTCGTCCGGGGACTGGAATGGTCGTGGTTCGAGACTAGATTGACGCGCTTGGGCTATCACTCTGAGCATTGGTCATCAATTACCTATCCCTTTAAAGGAAAGTCATCTTAAGGGGACTGGATTTTCAGGACCAAAAGCTTTAAAAGGGAATAAGTTCCCTGCATGGTTGTTTGACTAACAGCCGTACATGGACTTTAGACACATGCCCCTTTTTTAAAAGAAACCTCGATTAAAAATGGTCTTATCAAATATCACCTTTCTACATTTATCCTTGTCATTGTTACAGGTGTGTTTTAAGTAATATGTGGTTATAAGAACACGATATCAATCATAATAAGGTCCATTCCAGTACCCTCACTGCATGTCTTGCCAGATCATGGTCAGATTCCGTAATAATCATATAAGTAGATGATAGACATGCCAAATGAAATTGCACTAGGTTGATATTTCGAAAATCTTGGGATCGTGTAAAACGTCGCATTATTGTTTTATTGCCAATTAAATGATCGTAGTTACCTGAGAATTCACTGCCCTTGTCTCGTTTTGTCCACTTCAAGATGAATTTATCATTAAACCTGTTGACACGGCATCTTAAAACCACATTTTCCCCTTGGGTACGGGTGTGATTGAATACTGTATTAGACCTGTTGAAGAATGGGGTTATCACCGCTGGAAAAGGAGACAAAGGAAACATCAAAACATTGTTTATAACTAAGCTAAACTCGGATTTACCACGGAAACGAACCCATATTACAAACATAAAAACATTATTCGTGTAGAACATGATTATTTCAAAGATAAAGTTGAGTACTAGTCAAGCGATTTATTGTGAAGGAAATTACCTGGAAGCAATCGGGAAAGGTTGTATAGTAATTAATAAGTGGTATGATATTGTGAACTGTGAAGTTCTTTGGTGATCAAAATTAAAGGAAATGTACTTAATCTTGCACACAAAATAGCACATCCACTTCACACAGAAATAGGAAGGTAAATTTTGTATTTATATACTATCTACGCTAGACATGTATAAACCGATTTATTCTTATCTTACATTATCATTATTATTTGTTGTATCATTATTGTCGTTATGCGCCTGGGTCCCGTCTTATCAAGAGTTGTGATTGATCCAAACCAATCGTAAGTCATCTAATCAATCGCAAGCTTCAAGCCTCCTGTCTCTTATGTATATATTTGCGATTGATGTCGATAGCAAATAAGTTGCGATTAATATCAACTCTTAGATTGGGGCCCTTGGGGTTGTTTCACAAAGATCCTAAGTTGAACTTATCTCTACGTTGGACTTAACAATTGTGGAAAGCCGTTAGCATCTAATATATTTTGTAAAATCTATTTTAAAAGGCAAAAATGTTGATTCAAATCATTTATATTTTCTATTATTCATGTTCTTTATGTCGGTGGAATTTATGAAAAGTCCAAAATACTAAAATTTTTGCTTCTGAATAATTTTTATTTTAAGGCTACAAATGGCTCACCATAATGTTTAAGTCTGACTTAGTGTTAAGTTCGACTTAAGATCTTTGTGAAACAACCCCCTGGTGTGCTATACGAATTAGCGTTTCTTACTTGGTCGCGTAGGATCAAGGCAATTTCTCCTCATCCAAGCTCCCGGGTTCGGTTCATTTAGCGGCAATTCAGGACAATTCCTTTGATAGCGGTTAGCACATGGGAACACGGTCGAACCTAAAATGATTGTGTTACCTGAAAAGAGTAAAGTGTGATGATTATAATGATAATAATATTAATAGTAGTATTAATGTTAATTACATAATGTAATTATACCTATCATTATTATTGTGTATTATCATTGTAATTTTAGTATTAGTATTATTATTACTATTATCATTATACACTTATATGATACACTTATAGAGATGATAATAATATCAATGATAATAATGACAATGATAATAATAATGATAGACATATTAATAAGAGGAAGAAGAAGTAGAAGAAGAAGAAGAAGAACAATAAACACATTTTAACTCCTCCTCCTCCTCCTCCTCCTCCTCGTCTGAACCCCCTCCAGCTCCAATAATATATATATTTTTAAATCAAATTACAAATGTAATTCAAATACTCCCTCATACTGCCTGCATGTCGGTCGAGCTCATTTTAAAAGTGTTACAAGGGTAATATTCTTTCATTCTAAGCACGAATTTTGCCAAACGGCATTTTGGGCCCCGTTCACATTCACAAAATAAAAGTACTCGCGACAAGAGAGCTGATACATCTATGATGAGGGCGCTCGTTTGCGAGTGTGAATAGAGCCATTGTATACTAAGAATGGCAATGCTCCGTTTTCAGGCAAACGTATTATCAAGAGCGACACACGCCACCTGCAGAATACATTACACCGGCGTTCATTATACATGAGACAAAATTACATTGGTATCCTTTACCCCGGGTGAAGAGAAGCAACGCAGGTAAAATGCCTTGCTTGAGGACCTAACAGCCGTGCCATGGATTAAACCAACAAGCTTTGTATCCCCAGCCGAGTGATTAAACCACCTGACTACAGCACCTCTAAGGCACTCTAAGACAGTATGAAAGTGTGTCATACGTCATTCTAGGGTCTTCCCGGTAGAACCACTAGCTCGTATAAGAAAAGATGCCTAGTCCCAAGAGCGGTCTTCTGGATAACTCTTGTTAACCCTTTAAATTTGTGATGAGAACGAAGCTATCGTTAAACGCTTCAAATTTCTGGTGTGTATAGGGTCACAGTTACAGAAACGATATCCAATCCAATCTTTTGATCCCTTTCAAATGTATTATTCAGAAGAGTATTACCCCCGTAGTACTAGAAAATATCATCTTCAACCACACCAGTAGCTGTTCTACATGGGAGCTTGGGGGCTCAAGCTCCCTAAATGTTCTTCAAGATCCCCTCACACACACGTTTTTTTCTTCTTGGTTATTGAAAAATGTTAGCGAGACAAATGATGAANGATCTATTCTGCAAAGCATATATAGAAAATGAATGCATAAACCTTCAGGGCCCAGCTAAATCCTTCCCCAAAAAATTTTTCTTCTAAAACCGCGTCTGTTCAACGTTGTACCTGAGGCTAGACAATAATGCTCTTTTTTTCCAATCCATTTATCCAATCCATCATGAAAAGAAAGGAGGTGACCCTTTTTGTTCTTGTTTGAATCCAGTTTACTCTGTGGAGCAGTTCATCATTTATTGAGCCTTTTCAACAATCACCTGGAGATATTAAAAGCGAAAGTCCATAATATGAATAACGAGAATGTCCTGAAGAAATGGTGGAATATGTCTCAGTCGTAATCGCTATTTCGAATTGGAATGAATGGTGCAAATTCGACATGATCGTCGCTTTACTTGCATGTTCTGAAGATAATTTTTGTGGCAAATATTCTATATATATTTCTATATTCAACCAGACATTGTGTATTTTACAATTAAATACTATCGATTACAAGTTCGACTGCAACATGGTGATATGATGGTGATAGTGAGGATAATTATATATATTTATCTTCATTATAATCATCATCATCATCATCATAACCATCATCATCATCACCATTATTATTGTTATAAAATATTGTTATTATTATAATTATTGTTGTTGTTGTTGTTACATTTTAGTTGAGTCATTGTTTATGTTACGATGACTATAACAAGTTTAATTTTATTACCACTATTATCATCATTACCATCATCATAATAATCATTACCATTATCATTATCATCATCATCGTCACAAACAATGTTGGATTGGTAATGATAATAATGAAGTTGATCCTTTTTGTGGTTAGCGTCATCCTTAGTTGTCCTTGACAAACAAAATCAATTTTATTTACTTTTACTAGACTCTGAAAATTTTATGTTCACTATTATTTCGGTATGTATTTACATGTATGTTACAGGCATTTTGTTCATGAAGTTACGCAGATTAGACAAAGATGGCTGCGGATTATAATATTTTTTTTCTTTTTCTCTATTTTTCTTGTACTTGTTTTTATCCCAACCGAAGCAATCGAAATGATAATAATTTGTATCTAATAAGACCATTTTTATGAATCAAATTTCACATAATAGATGCATAAAAAGAAGGCAATCGCGGCTTTTAGCAATTAAACTACCTTTCAACATTTTCCCATAAGGTAAATACTTCGAAACTGATTAAAATACTTACATGGGGGAATAGCGATCAGGTCGTTCTGAAACGACTTCCCCGCTTGTAAATACAGTACTTTAGAAGCCACGACGAGAAACACCGTTAATATTGAATAAACATCCATCATCCACTGATGAAGTTATTATCTGCATGAAGAAAGAAAAAATACTTTAGCTGTTAGGTTAATATAATAAATCGTACACACACAATGCTGTTTAATGAATTAGATTTGAGGATAACAATAGTTTTATGATAGACCATTTTAAGACAAATTCGTAAGACGTTGCAATCAGACAATCTCAAAAGCTATGAATGACAACTTTTACATTATTATTATAATAATGATACTAACCTAGGCTTCCGTTTATAGCGCATTTCATCTTCAAAGAAAATAACGACGCACTTCACAGTAATTTACAATAATAAACTACTAATTCATGAACTAAAGGAATTTAAAATAAGGACAAGATTAAAAATTATCGATCATTATTAACATCATTTAAAGAGAAATGAAAGCGAGTCATGACAAGGTACAGTAATGTAATTAGATTTTGATGAATACAATAAAGCAGTCTAAATGACATCAGAAAGCGCTTTCAAACATGTAAGAATTCTGTCGTGATTTCGGAAGGAATTTTATAGCCGGTGGATTTTTTTCTTATTTTTCTTTGTTGGACAGATTTATTCATCAATACAAACAACTACGACCATTATACTGATGATAACATAAACACATACAAGATTAGAAAGGAGGAGTAATAAAACGTTGAAATTTATTCAAATAAAGATCAAATTCATCTAGCTCATATAACTAAGACAACGTAACAATGTTAATAAATTGAAATGCAAGAGAACAGTTTATAACAACACAACAGATACGAACACAAAGGATGTTGAGTAGAAATAAATAAGAAAATTATTAATATATTAGATTATCTCCCAATTACATTCCGATTTCGGTAAGAAAACAGGAATAGATAAACAAATTAGAGTAAAGTAGCAGATAAGGCCACGGGAATGCTTGGCACATTTTCCTTGTTGTGACGTTCTCAATCAACCCGTTTAAACCAGACAAAATATCCAGGTTTCCCTCAATAAAGGTGATAACCCTTTGGCAATAATACTGACAGATCTACAATATCGAATGTTCGCGTCTCATGTTTTAAACGCACATCCCTTCGTCTACCCGGCGTCCACAATGTATCCGAATATAATCACGACCTCTTCCACCTCCTTTATTATTATATCTAAGCCCAATTCGCTGCATTGAGATAATTATGACTCTCTTTCAAATATTGGGCCTCGGATTCGATACATATTCACTTTAATTCAAAAATCTAATATTCACATAGACCCATGTTATATACACATTTCCAATCAGCGTCAGTAATTTTCGAATCCCCCCTCCCCCAGGACCCCTTTCACTTCTCTGATTATTGTACGCTTATTAGATGAGCCGACCAGGGACCCTGCATTTGCTTCGGCGATAATGGTGCCGGGGTTTATTTCGTCAAAATTTCAGGGTTATAGTTAAAAGGGATGCGGTTGGATTTTCATTAGGTTTAGAGTTAGGATTAGATATAGCGTTGGGCCCAAGTTGAAGTTAGATATTCGGTTATAACATGGGATTATCCCTCCAATAACATAAATGCAAACCAAAAATAATTCTTTTGATTGATCTGTAGTCATAAATCATGCTGTATTGAACGTGGGCAACCTTAAATAGCTCTTGCTTTTTGTTGTCTTCATTTACCAAATAATGTGCAAATGTATAATTATTGACACGCTAAAACACAATATAATTTGGACATTTTGGTAATAAATAAAACGAATTAACAAAAGACCGCGGAGCATGCAATAGTCGCAGGAGCAATTGTCGTACTATCGCTAGTTTTGGCGGGTAAAGTAGAGATATGGTGCTCTTCCAAATATCGGGCCTCAGATTTGATCCCCATTCATTTTGACTTAAGGTTCCTGAAGCGTAAACTCATTACGGCATGTCCCGACAAAGCCCATCATTCCTTGGTCTCTATCTTCAGACATATCATTGCACGGGAGTTGATCTGTGTAAGCCACCGTGAACCAAAAAAGAAAAATCGATTCATATCCCCGAAGGGAACGAATGTGCTTTCATGTTAAAAGGGTGGGATTAGCTCTTGCCGTCGACACAATTTGTATGTTTCCACCATGAAGCATGTTTCAATACAGAAATAAGAGCTATGAATCTTATCAGATTTGTGTATACCTGCATACTACATGTAACTTGTTCAGGCATCTTTAGAAAACCTATCTAATATGCAATTGGCCGAATTCGTCTATCTAGCCGTTTATAATAAAAGCTTTTCAGTAGTGCTTTCATGTTAGAAGGGTGGAATTTAGCTCTTGCCGTCGACATTACTTTTGTGTTTCCACCATTATGCATGCACGTTTCAATAAAATACAGAGATCAGACTCGTGAATCTTATCAGATTCATGTAGACCTGCATAAAGACTTTTCAGGCATCTTTTAGAATAGCTATCTTAGATTTAATTGGCCGAATTCGTCTATCTAGCCATTGATGGTAAAAGCTTTTTAGTGCAAGGCCATCGATTTAATGCAAATACCGGGGCTCTTGCTAGATGTTATTCGGCTCGAGCTATCAAAAGTTTATAACAGGCTTGTAAAAGCTACTAACAACCTAAAAACATTGGCTCAAGCTGCCATGCGGTAAATTGAACGTTAGCATTTGTAGGCCTACACGAAATTATTGTCATTTCCACCTTCGGTCACTTTTCAGATTGGCAGCTGAGAGTGACCTTATCTTATTGATGTTACACGTGATAAAAGGGTTTATTATTAATTTTTAAATGTTTACATTCTGTAATGGAAAAAAGTCTGTATTAACAATCCATTATTACTTTGAGTAATACTAGTTGTAGTAGAAGTAGTAGTGGTAGTAGTAGTAGTAGTAGTAGAAGTAGTAGTGGTAGTAGTAGTAGTAGTAGTAGTAGTAGTAGAAGTGGTCCAATTTTGGGATTATTCATTATTATTGTTATCATCACATAAGTAGTAGTAGTAGAAGAAGTAGTAGTAGTAGTACTATTCACTTGTATTATCTGTTTATATCTTATTGTTGAATAACATCATATTATTATCATCCTCATTTATCATCATCATCTTTTCATATTTAGCGTTATACAGGATAGGTCCATCCGCGACATGCGCTGTTCTCCCAGGATTCATACTTCAAAGGGAGTGATCTCTAATACATGTCTCTCCATATAAAAGGTGGCTTTCCACTCCTGTACATGAACCTAGGCGTTGTGGCGTGCGCCTGTAATCCAGCTAACAGTGGAAGTTACGAACTGATTCAGCCGAGGACACAGGTTCGAAACTGAGTCACGTCTTTCGGATGGTGACGTTAAAAGTCGGTCCCCAGACGTAAATAATCATATCTGATACACGTCTGTAAACACACACACACACACACACACACACACACACACACTGTACATGAAAGCAGTAGAGACCCGAACACCAACCCACGCGCACACTACTTGCTAAAGAGTTAAAGTACACCGAAAATCGCTTTCAGTTAACGTGAGATAAAATGCTCTTCCGGTGCCTCACCTTTAATTGTCATCACACAACTAATAGATCTCTATAAACCAGTGGTAGAAGGAGATCGATTATTACAATAAGCTATTTTGATGTAGAAAATGAATGCAAGAAACCCCCAAACTCAGGCCGCCAACCCCTCGGCCTCAAACAAGAATATCGTTGTTATACTGCTCCCGGTGTCATACGTCTTTAGACATTCGTCTATTTGTCTTTATTTAGTTGATTGCCACTGTTTTTCTTACCTTATCTATGTTATTTTTGTATTTTTGCTTTTTCTTCTAATTTAATTCAACGGGTTATAGTCTTCTCTTAATCAGAACACTGTGCGCTTAGAAACATCATTATTAAGCGCCTAAAAAATGTTATGTATTATTATTATTATTCGAATGTTATTTTGAATGTTCAAACGAAGTGATCCCTAAAATAAATTCCCTAAAAAGTAAATCCCACTCACGTATAATTATATATTATACACAAACACACTCACACATCCACCACCCTCGCGCACATCTTACTTAACAGTTACAATTCATAGAGATGAGGCTGATGATGATGACAATCGCATTTTGGTTAGAGCGAAACAAAATGATCTCCCGGTGCCTAACCCATTAACGTGATCACTCAATGTCATATCTCGAGAGACAAGGGTTAGATTAGCAGAAGGTCATTGATTTGAGGACTGGGAAAAGATATCCTGATGTAGAAAAGGAAGGACAGAACCCCAAGCCTTTTCCTATAGAAACGCTTCATTTTCAATTGGCCTTCTGAAAGAAGTTTCCTCTATTATTTTGAACGTTTATTCCAAACGAATTGTTCCCGGGTATGACTCCCCAAGTAATTACTTTCAACCCCTGCGAGACAAAATGCTCTCCCGGTATCTCTCCCATTAACATGATCACTAGATATTGTGTCTCAAGAGACAATGTGTTAGATAAGTAAAAGGTGATCAAATATAGGGATTATGATAGGATATCCTGATGTAAAAAAAAAACCCCACACAATTGAAGAACCCCCTAACCCCCCCCCCCCCCCCCCCCC